>JAHZMV010002716.1:0-13452 GCA_027743765.1 Coecobrya sp. COE2 | reverse complement strand
GAGCTATTATTACATGGAAGATACTTTTTATGTGGTTTACTTGTTTGAAAGTGTGAGGTGGAGAGCATCCTCTTCTTTTTTATTCAGGTTTTTTCTATGAAAATGACATCATCCTTCACATTTAAGTTATTAGTTTGTAGAACAATGTTTAGAGAAATTAGCTTGATTAATAATCATATGCAGATAAGCTAGCTTGGTGTTCTTGAACAGTTTATTATAAAACACCCCAAGGAAATAGGTTTGTATGATGCTGATCATCATTTGAATTTAAATGTAATCGTAGTTGATTAATGAGCTGCTACTACTTCATTAGATTGGTATATACAAAACATTATTTATGCCTGCATATTTTTTTCTCTACTAGTTGATTAAAAAATTAAGGAAGGTCCGATCAGTTTTTTTTGCAAGGTCATTCCTAAATTATAATTAATAAATAATAAAAAAATTGTAATGGACATGGCACCTATTTTCTGTCACAAAAATGACAAGGTCACAATAGCCATTATTATCTCTGTGAGTGATCTTTTGGCGGATGAAATGATTTAAGAAAAAATATGTTTAAAAAATTATACCCCAAAATTATCAACTAACTAACATGTTTGCAATGTACTTGTNTTTAAAAAATTATACCCCAAAATTATCAACTAACTAACATGTTTGCAATGTACTTGTTCTTCGGCAGACTCTCATTGTTATTATTGTTAGGTATTCAAATAAAATTATGCAAGTATTTATATGCTTATGTAGCTACCAAGAAAAAATCACCGGAATGAATCAAAGCATCCATTTAACATTTTACGACTATGTAATAATGAAACCGTAAAACTTATGGGGTTTGTCTCGTCTTTCCTCATCATTCCATCCGAGAGATCTTCTTCTTAAAAGTTACTCTTTACGACACTGCATCTTGCTGAGCAATTGCATCATTTCACTCACTTTACACCAGCATCGCAGTGCATTGTTCCTGGCTTTTATTTCTCCAGTGTGGAGTTTTTAGGCCTTCGCCACGCTCTTTGAGTTGAAACGATGCGAGAAGTCAAGAAAAAAAAGACGACGAGTGGATGAGATCAAAAAGGCAAAAGTTGAAAAGTCGTGTAGTTGTGTGTAGACAAGGTGAGTTTCAAATGTCATTTCCCACGGATAACTACATACAAACAATTTACAACAAACGAGAAAAAAAGAGACGCTTCTTCTTTTATTTCTTCATTCCATTCTCTTTCTCGTCTCTCAGCTCCATTAAAGTCACTACTGTACTTTAGTTAAGATTTTTTTTGAAAACCGGAGGAGTAACATATATGTACAAGCGCTTGAAAATATAAAAACGAGTACCGACCGGCTTTATTTTTTTGTTCCCATTCCATTTAACATTTTCATTCCGATATAATAAGCGTTCTCACTTCTCTGGGTTTTGGCTACTAGTTTTTAGTGGAGCAGCAAAAAGAGATTCATTTGGGATGATTGGGAGAGAATAGGGAGAAAATTACCAAGCCCAGACATAATCCCACTTTTTTTCTTTAAGAAGCTGGTACACTTAAACTTTGTATTAAGCTCCTATTATACCGTTTGGCTTATATAAGAAAAAATTCCAAGAATTGCATTTCTGTCTGCACAATTATTCAGCTATGCAGTTCATAATATCCTGCTAAACTACATCCATTTCTTTTGTACTTGTTTTTCTAATGATATAGTCAATATAGTGGTCTTGAAAGAGGAGGCAGATAACTTTTCCATATGTAAAAAAAAAGATGCAAAGTGAATAATTGACTTGAACCAAAAAATCCATTCATTATTGCTCCTCAAGAGTTCTCGCCTCCTCCGCCTCTTCCTTTTTCACACATTTTCAAGAGAAAAGGGAATTTGAGGCGAACCATAGACCAAACCAATAAGAATAAAAATCTTATATGACTTTTTTCCCTTATGTCATTTTGGATGGAAGTATACAGCATTTTTCTTCCTGTGCACATATTAGGCTAACCTTGAAAGGAAGATGAAAAATGACAAGTGACAACAGCTTCACTACTGCTGTTAAAATGATACGCAGAGAACTAACAACGTGCAACTCTATACACACACAAGAAGCAAAATTAATGTATCTATTTATTTGCCTCATGGAAATCTTTGTGTCATCATCGTCACCAACCACACACTTGGATTTTTATGTTTCAACCTTGGCAATATCATCAAAATACAGATCTCTATGTATGTATATATAAAACGAGTGTTTTCCTTTGTCACAAATGGAAACGAAGACAGATTTTTACGAGATTTTCCTTCTCCTCCTCCAATATCACAAGATGTTGATGAGGAGACGCTAAGAATACCAGAGAGAAGAAGGAGAGGAGGAGGATTTATTAACGCGGCAGCAAAATTGAAAACCAAATTCTGAAATGCAAGGAGGACAGCGCGATTCTTCTCATCATAATCATTATTTTCAAGACGATAAGGTTGTGATCATCTTCAACTCTTCTCTCTGTACTTACTACTACTGGCTATATAAATGCATTGGATTTTGTAATTTGATAGTTACCTGTCTCATCATCATCCTCTTGTCTTTTGCTCTGGCTTGACCATTTCCATCACCATATCATATCATCATATCGTCTTTTAGATAACAATTTTTTTCCACTCTGTCCATTTCTTTGAAGGACAATGATAATATTATGTATGGGATAATAAAAAGGAATTTTTCTTTCCTACTACCTTGTACACACAAGGGGATGGGATATGAATGGCAGGAGAGTGATCATGGATAAAAATTCTTGTAGCATTCTGATTACAGTTTAATGAGCTTTAAGATGATCATTTGATTAATCTAGCAGCAGCAGCAGTACCAAATCCAAGAAACGGCTAACAATTGTCTTCTGGCGAGTTTATAGTAATGATGATGATGAGCTTATAGCAATATTACTACATATATAGCAGTTGTAATCAGTAGAGCGAAAGAAAAAAATGTGTATTATGTATTCAGTGGAAAATGCGATTTCCCAGTGGGACATGAGTACTTATCATACATGTCTCTCTACTCGACAACAGCAACAAACGCGACAAGACTGCACACTACGATCAGATATTTTTTAAAGTGGAGACACGGTATATATTTTTTTGTTATGTGAGATTATTATTGGCGAAACAGGTAGATAGGTACTAATATTATTCCGTGAATGTAATCACTGCAGAGAACATTAATTGGTAAGAACAGCTTTAATATTTTTTTGCAAGTCACATACACGCCAATTTGTGCGCTGTCACAGAGGTGGTGTGTTGTGTATTGATTCCTTCTCCCGGTGGGTGAGAAAGAGCTCCTCCGCACAACACAGTCAAAAAAACCTTGCGCAAAAATTAATTAAAGTGTAGAGAAGGGATGTAATAGAATAAAAAGAGGGCTTGACACAGCAACTACTGAAGGTTTTCTTGTAAGTACAACCAAAAATGTAATTTGATGACGAGAAAAGAGAACTCATTTGCGTGTTATTTTCAACATGACAGCAACAACAGATTTTTGCTTGTTGTTCTTGACTTGGTTCTCACACACACGTTGTACGTACAGACAGCAAGAGTAAATGAATGAGTGGCCACTTTAGAAAAATGTATTTACGTGACATGTAAAATTAATTAGAATTAAAAGCAGAGAGAGATGAGGTATTTTTTCACTTACGAAATAAGGGTCAAGTTGGCAATACACGTGCTCGTAGTCTTCATTTTGCGGGGGTTGGGATAAACTGGAACCTGCAGGCGACGCTGCCGAGGAGTTTGTCGAGTGAGCTCCTCCGGAAGCACTGCTTCCAACACCGGAACTTTCCGCGTCTCCTCCAGTACCTGTACTGCCAATGGTGCCTTTTCCTACCAGAGAAAGTTCACGCATGGTGGCGATTCCTGTGCGAATACCGGAACCATTTGTTACACCAGTGGAATTTGTACCGAGAATTACACGGGAACTTTGGGCTTGAACTGTTGGACCGTCTAAAACAGTCCAGGAGGGATGACCTTCGTGGACGCTTAAGCCACTTATCGAAGCGCTTCGTTCTGCGCCACCGAAAGCGTCTAAAATGTTGTTAACGCTGCCGTCGTCCTCCTCAGGATAATCTGTTAAAAACAAAAAGGATACTTATCAATAAACCTATTCAACCCACTCATCATTTTCAATTTATCTCTTTAATCACTATATATGTAATCTCCTCGAAACAATAATTAATTATCTTTTAAAATCTTAAATGCGTGTAACGTGTCTTGTACAACACACACCTTTCTTCCAAACAATGCCCATAATTTTTAATAATCTCTCTACTCCTCCCGTTACTCCACGTTGACATTAACGAGATTTGCACAAAATGGATATAAACTATTTTTTTTAAATGTTTACACGGTCATCTTCACTTAACGGATATTATAACATTTCAGAGCCAAGATTATTATAATATGCAGAAAATAATACAGCATCATGCAAAAAACGGCATTCATTTGTCATACACATTAATAATATCTTCTCCGCATCAACAAGTTTAACAAGCTCTCTGTGTGTGCGTTTTTCTTCGGATTTTTGTGAGCTCGTTTGCCAAAAAAATCCCCCTTTTCAATTTTCACCATGCCTGCCTGCCTACATGGCACGTTACATTATTTAAGTGTTTGACAACGCTTTGAGAGGGCCTTGCTTTTAAAGAACAGATCGGCTTTAAAAATATAATGACGCTGATGATGACAATGGCCATATAGAATAGAAGATGCGATGGTGGTGACGGTGTGTGTATGTGTAATAATAGCGATTTAACACTTCGCTGACTTTCAAAACTGGCAATAATGTGATAATAAAAACGGGAGGGTATTATCGTGTGTACTTTTTAATGGCTATTTTTGTGTTTTTGGTTATGCCACGGTAATAACTTCGAATTGGACAAGAGAGCCACAGGAGGAACAATGAAATTGCAAATTTTGTGTGTATTTGACTTGGCACACAACAGCAAAGGCAGCAGGTGCTGGCCACACCATATCAACCAAAAATTTATTTTTACTATCACTTCAACTTAAACTGAGTGTGTGTGCACAGTGAACAGGACTTTCAGGAAAGAAAGACGACATGCCAACATGGACACTTTTAATTTTTCAAAATAAAATAAATATATTTTTAACGCCTGCTTCAAATCCAAACTATTATTCTATGCAAATCTGCATATTATAAAACCCAACTTGTTCACTTGTGTGAAGCACTTGAAAAAAAATCTCTCTGCAAGAGACGCACATGCATGTAATCAAACACAAAGGAAAAATGTTTTTAATGTCAATTCCCATTATACTCAAATCATTCCATTTTTTTCTTGCAAAATAATAAATTCACTAGTTCATCTGAACAAACAACTTTATATTTTCTACTCTTATCTTTCTCGCAGAAAAAAATTATTTTTCAAGTGATATGCTTTTTAGTGGAAAAATCTCTAGAAAAATTGTAATAAAAAAGTAAGGATGACAATAGAGAAAAATATATAGACAAGGCACAATGAAATGTGCAACGGTCGCTTGTCAGTATCGTGCTGACTACTACTGTTCACTTTGACGCTAACATTATTACCTTGCCACTACACTTGCCACCGAAGTCACCAAAAAAATAACACTAATTCCTTTACTGACTATAATAATAGTTCTACCAACACTTATGTTCCTTACGGACACAACGACAACGACAAGCAAATTGATGTCAGATTAGTTTTGGTTGAGAAAGAGACAATGATGATGGTGACGACTACGAAGATGCTGATCATCGTGATCATCATAATGTGTGTATACACACATCATTTTTATTATTTTTCAGATAACGTTTGAAGAGGAGGAAAGGTGTGTAGTGTAGCGTCATAATGTTCTAGATACGTAGAATAAGAATATTTTTATGCATAACGCAACGCTGTACGTCCATGGTGTGAAGTGACGAAGAAGAGAGATGTAGGATGTATAATATGCGTATATTATGTCGTGCGGTGATTTTTCTTCCTCCCTCTGAGCAACTTGCAAAATATTTTCTGTCTCTTGTGATGAGGATGATTATTTTATTTTTATGAAGAAATAATAAAAATGAACCTGCTACGAACAACAAACCAAAGAGGAGGACGCATGGATGTCCATGCATGCAACGTATTAATAAATACATATACGCATTATACAAGAAAATTTATGATGTGAGTGATTCGATTGAAAAAAGGGTTATGGCTATAAAAAAGGAAGATTATCATTGTGGACGGGGATTTGAGTAAATTTTCAAAGGGATTTTATACTTCTCTCTGTTGTCTACCTCTTTTTTTCGCTATATGGCTTGCTGTTAGTTGCACGATGTACGCCTCTCTCTAAATTCGTAATAATGATGAATCCTTTCTTTTTCTACTCTAGCACTACTGCTGCTAATCCACATTGTTACTGTTGTAATAATAATAATGAAACTGAAAAAAACATGTGCAATGCACATGTGGCAAGTGGACGGTCGAAAAGCAGATTTAAGAAAAAAAGATGGAGGGGATCAGCAAATAAAGCAAAAAAGGCAACGCATCATGTTGATTCGTGATTATGCATGTTACACAGGTAGGTACACTCACACACATGGACCATTATTATCAGTGATCATCAGTGCAACAATAATATTATGCAGTAGGAGAGGAGAAAGGGGGAAATGGTAAACTGGGTAAGTCAACGACGGCGACGACGACATAAGGAAAGAGCAAAAAAAGAAGATTACGATAAGGACAAGATGGACTGCTATAGTTCAATTGGTGGAATGATGAAACGTTTGGATATCTACCTAAATGGATGGACTGGCCTACAACTACTCACCAGATTAAAAAATGATCAACGGATCGGATAAGCACATAATATAGGTAAGTTGGTAAGTAAATAAAAGGAATAAAGTGGTTAGTTAAGTTGGAAAAAAGGGACGCATGTGTGCAATAATAAAAAAACGTTATAGCGAATAGGTATATAGATGTTTGCACTTGTGTATATGCATGTGTAATAACTTGATCAGTGATGATGATCATCATGATCATTCATGATAAAGATGATTGGTGTTTAGACGGATGCTGCATGTTAGTAGAAAGTGACTGTCGTCAAGTGAGAGAAGCCTGTCCTGTCATTTATTATCACGACGACGAGTCTGAATCTATCTATCAGTCAGTCTGTAATAGACTGAAAACATATTACATTCTCTTCTTTTTGCTGATTTCCCTGCTTCAAGAAACAAGCCTTCTGGATCTACGCACAAGACTTTTATAAGAAAGAAAGAAAAATTGATTGCTCTACTAAACTATTAACTGCCTAAACTGCTCAAAAAAATTGTGAATTCTTTTCAGTAGCAAAACCTATCCAACCTCCTTTATCTATCAACAGGCAGGACAGAGTAGCTTATAAAATTTCAAAATTACGTATATAAACAGAGTCAGAGAGAGAATCATGCAGAAGCTTGTCTTTCTGTCATTCAATCAAAATCTCACTTTTTTCTCCTCGACACTCTGATCTGCTCCTGACTGACTGCTGTGTTTGTGCTCTGAGCAAAAGATCCAATATATTTTACAACCCTTTAAGCCCCAGGCATACATTTTATAACTATAACAGTCAAAATATTACCACGGCGGTGGTGATATCGTAATAATAAAAAATGTATAATAACCGCCAGCCTAACTGCCTAAAACTTCTTTTTGAACCAAAAAAAATGTTTTTAATGATTGCAACGAAATCGAATGGATAAAATACAACAAGAAGGAGGAAGATAATTTCTTAGCCCTCTTCTTCGGCAAATATATGTACATACATAAAAAAAGTTGCAGAGTCGAATTACCTATTATATTCCCATGCATGCCTGCCTGCTTATTATTTGCTATTGCCCATAACATAACCATTGTCATAATAAACATGATGATGATCATCATCCTCATGAGCAACGCCAAGAACAAGAAGCCGATTCTCTGATAATGATGATCTGGATATTATGCAAAAATCTCGGTTTCCCTACAGCTAACATCTGTTGTCATGTCTTGAGGAGGAAAATACATACAAACAGCAATAATAAATGCACTAATAGTAGGGACGAGACTATCTACAAAAACGTAAATTGCACACACACCACCTTATCTACTACTACAACCTATTTCTCTCCCTTGGAAAAAATTATGCATACAATAAATTAAAATGTACAAGTGGAACATTTTCCCTTGAGGATAAACACGCATGCATCTCAATCTTCTATGCTGCTTATTGCAATAAAAGATTCAAGCAATAATACTACTTTCATTTATGATCATTTGATGATTCGTTTTTTGTGTGAATTATAATAGCAATGTAGTCGTTAATAGATAGTTTAGTAGTAGCAGAAAAGGGGTGTTGTGCTGCGTTGATCTTTTTGTTGCAATCCAATCTGCTGGTATGTTCTTTCGGACTGACTAATAGACACTTTTGTTGGGTTGTCGTGCAATAGTCCAATAAATATGATGAATGAAGACTGCTATTCCGAAACAGAGAAACAAATCATTTTTTGTTGCTGTAAACCAACAACAAACGCTACCTAAAAATATGTACATTTTTTGGGGTTATAGCATGCAAACCAAAAGATGACTGGTCATTTTTTGAATTGATTAAGAATTCTGACAATCCAAACCTTAATTTTCCTATAAAACATAAAATATATATTATATTTACCACAGCTTCCTGAACGATTTTCGTTCTCGGAGGTCTTTTAAGCCTTATTTACGCCCAACAACTTGCCTAGATTACTTTTGTTGGATTTTTGTCATATCTGCATTGTTGCTGCGCTTTTGCATACTTTTTTGTTAGAACAATGCAACACATTGTTGCTTTCGGCATAACTTGACTTGCTCTGATCTGCTGGCGTTATCGTTTCATCGTCAATCGTCATCATCGTCATGATTTTTTGATTCTGGCTCATTGATACTGATAACAACTTTAATCCAAAATATTAAGTAAGCCCACACCAAGAACAATCAACTTTAAAACAAATTCTTTTACAAAAATGCAATGCATGACAAGTTTGTATCTATCTAGCTGCCTTGCAATGAATGCAATACTGCATATAAATATTCTGTGTAAACTATTGAAAAAAATGACTACAAAATAAAATATAAGTAAATACAGGTTTTTTCTTACATAATATTCTTCAATTTTCCGTCCAATCATAAAGATTCCTGATCTGAATTGAATAATACTGTTTAAAGAGTAGAAAGAAGTAGCAAAAATGTTTAAATTCATTTTCCTGGTTTCAATCACTTTTTCTTGAAAAGTAACTCACACACAACAGCAACGCCATCATCACAGCTTGTCATCATAATCAACTTTTTTTTCTGTGTACATTTTGGAATGTTGCTGCTGCTGCTAAAAATCTTCAAAAAACTTCTATTCTTTTGTTCATCTCTTGTATATATTTGTTAAGAAAAGGAGGAAGTTAACTTTGGTAGGATATCAATAAGGTCTCTTAAATTATTACTGGTCATTTACTTTTTTAAAGAGTCTTTCTTGTGACGTACCTAGCTTGATATTATTGTGTACGTGTCACTTCAAGAAAAGTCTATTGAATCCACATCCAACATCTAATGTAAATATTCTCTGTTTAAAAAGGAATAAATCCCCAAAAAATGATTTTTGTTCATTTATTCTTTCCTGGTTTTACATTTATCATGAAAAAGTACAATAGCATGGTTGATGATGGCTTTTGGCTGGCTGCTCAAACAATCGACATATCTCGACTTTATTATGATACTGTACATAAAATACACACAGAGAAAAGCCACACACATGCAAAAAATATAAGTCTTGTACAAAAATGAAAAACTGTGCAGAACAGATACATTTTTATTGCTAGTAAAGTCTCTGTACAGAGAAGAAACTTGACTTATCAACATCATTTTTTTGTACGTGCATTTGGAGAGAGAGAGAAAAACCAAGTTGTTGAGAAGATAATATTTTTTTGCGGAGGAGTTGTAACTTCTTGACAGACTGGTTATACGTAAGTTGTTAAGTATTTTCTTACTACGGTTACGTTTATACACGTTACACCATACTTACTACAAATGTACTAAAAGCTCTTCAGTCGTCTTTGCCTTTTTAGCTTCTGCTGTTGTTTTTGTTCTTCTTGTCTCCTTTTGCGTTTATTCAACTTGAACAATGCAAAAAATACTCAGAGAGATATCTTCGCTTCACCTGTTATTTTTTCCGTTCCGTTCAATCGTAATACACTTTGATCATCATTGTGTTACGTAAATGGATTTTGTTACAGAGAGACATGCATCATGCAATGATGTAAACTGCAACACTATATGAAAATAATTTTTACCGCAATAATAGTAATAATAATAGCTGGCGGTAGTAATAATAGAGGCGAGTTGGAAAGAATAATGAGGAGCATGCAGGGACACACCAGTGCCAGAGAGAAATACAATGATAATCTCTCTATAATTTTGACCTTCCTTCTTTTCTTTTACTGGTCATCATTATTATTACTATTGCTACATGTCTAACAAACAGGAGCACTTGAATGTCATTTCTCATCATCATACGAGTGAGAATTTACCGATAAAAGTTCATCATATCTTTTTTTTCTATTAGCGATTCAATGGAATGTGTGCATATGAATGTATGTATATTATGTAGTGAGAACATTAAAAAAACAACAATGTTGCTACCATTGTTGGGCTATAAAGCTATATAGCAAATTGTAATTATTATTGATTCGTACAATCAAAATGGTACGCCAGGAGGTGAAGAGAGAAAATGGTAGGAGAAGCAGTAACAGTTAACTACCTACTTCTCTCATCATTGACATCTGATAAATTAGTGATACATATGCATACCTATACAGAACATATATGCAAACCATGTAGAAAATCACATTAATTTTATAAACATTATCAGAAAAACTACTAATGGAATTTACACGTTGTTGTTGTTCAGAGAACAACAACAACAAGAAAGGAGATAGTAGAAAAGGAACACGACAAAAGAGATGGCGATGATGATGAAGGAGGAGAAATGAGGAAAAAGGAATTGATTGTTAATGGCATCCCGGCATATTAAGCAACGAACAGTCATTTTTTATTATTCCAACAAATGATTTCAATAATGTTTTTAATGTTTGAAATATGTATGTGGTGAGGTAGAAAGCTTTAATGCGTGTAAAGTTTACGAATGAATGAATTCGAATGAAAGGCTACTTGCTTTTCAATTCGGTAGAAATCTTTTATAATATTTTTCGTCAATCTACTCTCTGCTCTCAAATAATCCATTCCTCCACTACTGCTGACAACTGAATATAGTATAAAAGCGTGTTATCATATAAAGTGGCAATAATGGTGTATAAACAATGAGGGAGGGAGAGAATCAGGGGAAGAAAAGGGTAATTGCAAATTTTTGTTTTGTGGTTCTCTAGATCCTCCTCATAACACTATCTACACAATTGAGTACACATTCTTAGTACCTTATCTAAATTCACATATTATTCCCATTTACTATTATTCCACAACACTACTGATGATGATCGTTAATAAAAAGCTGTTTTCTTTTTTACCCCGCTCAACCACCGTCATCACCACACCAAATAGCAGCAAACATTGATAAAACACAAGGAACATTGTCATTATCCTCATCAATTTGCAGCGGTGTTCAGTACCCAGCATCCTTTATCTTTTGGATGTTCTTTTTTCTTCTCATATAAATAAAATAATTACCACCTCTGTCTATTTTATCGCTTCAGTCTTGATTTGTAGATCAGAGGATACAAAAAAATACAAAACTGCGGACATGTATTGGTCTGGTCGCTGCCACCACCACCACCACCGCACCTGCTTTACCCATGTAGGTAACTAACTGACGTAGGTATTTAAAGAAAGGATGTATTACACGAGCGTTGATGATAATTTAACTATTCCTGTTGACCAGAAAAAGGTGGTGTATATGAATAATTTTTTATTGTAAATTCATCAAGCAAATTGCTGTACACGTAGACGCATGTATTGTCGTTAGTGGTGGTGGTGATGAAAAGAAAGGGGAGCTGTAGTACAGCTGCTGTACATACAGCAGTAAATAATAAATGATTGCTTTTTTATTGACAGTCAAACTCATTTGAGGAGAAGTAATAAACTGCATATTATATCTGTAATGCTAATGAATATTACTCTGCGGAGAAATCTTTCCTGTGTGCTCGTTAAATTTTCATTGTGAGTTGCGGTTTTAATAATATACGGTCTTTTAAATGTTGGTGGAAAGAGATCTCGTGTCAGTGTCTTAAATAATATGCTACGATGACAAGAGTACCTGATTGAAGGGAAATGAAATCAAGAAAGGAAAGACTAGTTAAAAAATGGTAAAGAAAACCAAGTGGTGTTGGTGTTGAAATTGTCAGTGTTTGAAAATATATAGGCGTTCATTATAATACAATTTTAGTGGTCAGTCTGAAGATTTTAACTAACTACATCGGTCATTGATTTTTATATAACGTTACTAGCATGTTTTCATTATAAATATAGCCACAAGTCCTACTTGTCAGACAAGATGTAACCCATCACGAGACAAATTCATGACAAAATTATTTTTTTCCACTTCATTATGATCTTTGGCGCTGTTAATTATTCATGATATTTTATGATTGAGTATAATATGCAAATGTAAATTTAATCCTTTAATAAGCTACAAATTCAAGTAGCAAGGCTATATATCACCTCATTCGACAAATTGAATATCGTAATACAGATACGTACTCACACTCACATAGCTGCAAAACAAAACTTTATAGCTTTATATTTTATAATATGAAGCAATTGACTACTTGAATTTTATTTGGTTTTTTTTCTTGTTGCTGCCCTTGAATTTTGTGTGAATTGAAAACTACTGTTGCAGAAAAGTTTTGCACACACACTCTGGGTATATATAGCCACGTATAAAATCCACACAACAACAGCTTTTTTTGTACATTCTTTTGACGTTTTATCCTTGTTCGCATATACGAGCACATTGCCAGGGTCAAATATTTACCCTTTAAAATAGCTTTTTAGACTTCCCATCACTCTTTTTGAATACAGACACACATCAAAATTCAACATGAATCAACAACATCACATCTCTTCTCTTCTACTACCTATGCTACCATACAATTACATCTTTTTAAAGAAGCTGCTGTCTGTCAAGTCAAAAACTTGGACGTGGACGGACGTGCCATATTCTTCTTCTTCTAAACAAAAATGGTTGACGAATGAAACGTGTAGCGTGTGTGTGTTATGTGGTGACGGTTGTGAAATGTATTTTTTTTGTTTATACCGAATACGTTGAATCCTTAATCTGCCACACACTCTGCTTGAATTTCTATACACATGAATAGCTATATATGCCTAGTTGTTTCCTTACAGTAAAAAACGCCAAACTCTCTGGCACAATATCAGATTCTCCAACAACAATACGCACTTATTATTACAGGAGAGGGAG
>JAHZMV010002715.1:0-12827 GCA_027743765.1 Coecobrya sp. COE2 | reverse complement strand
TCAGTTGAAACCCGTGTATATGCAATAACGAATAATAAAGTTCCTAAGTGTAACTTTATGTTGGTTAACTTTAGTTGTTATTAATCTTCCTTCATTGAATGTCCTTGTACCTTCAGGCTTTGGCTTCAGGCTTTGGCCTACCAGGCTTTGTCTCACTACGTCCCACGGTATACGTCAAAATGGTCATTTGTCTAACTTTCAAAAGTACTATTCATCTTCGAAACTTATACCATCCCATTCTTCATATCCATACAAAAAAATGGAATCAAAAATAATTTGAAACCTATCGTGCTCTCTATATTTAAAAGTAAAAAACTGATACAGTGTCGAAGGGACATGTTTTGGGGACAAAATATTCTTAAAATTTTGGGTTTAAAAATTAAATAGTAGGCATATTTCACTATCATGAATGCTATTGTTTTAGCAGTATTCACTTCATATACACAAAAATGTAGAATGCATACTTCTATATGGCTAAAGAAACACGTCCTTTCCCTATATCAGCTTTTTTACTTTTCAGTGTCGAGAGTACGATAGCTTTCAAATTATTTTTGATTCCGTTTTTATTTCTTATTTTTTGACAGTTTATACTAGGCCATTTAGTTAATTCTATCTACCCTGAACTGATTCCATTGTCATAAGATACATCGAATAATGTATTCATAAAAAGTTTGAAATCTCTAGTAACCACCTGGCTACCTGACCAAAGCGTAATCTTGTAACATTGATCCCCGCCATTTGGTCGCTAATTACACATTTATAGTTTACTTGAAAATGTGAACTATGGTTTTGGAACATGAGGAATTCCAAAATGATATCATTTTGACCGTAAAGACCATATTTTAGGGTCTAAATGTCTAATAGAAGGAGATAGATAGTGTTAATATCTCCACGATTCCATGAAGGTATTGTTCTAAATCGGTAATTTTGTTCTGGAAGCATCTTCAAATTCCCAAAAATGAAAAAGTTGTGTTATAAAATAGGTTTTAGAAAGTTGCCTGATTGCATAAAGTGCCTTCGGCTAGTGGTTCGGTTGGTTGCTATACTGTTGATGTTACTAGTTAAATGCCAATAGGCTTCGTTTCTATCTGGTCGAGGCACTCAAAAACTAGTTTCTAAAAGGATTATTTTTTGGCCTAACATGAAAAAGAAGATTCAGGCTTCAACTGACAAAAATGCGGACTGGTTAGGGAATTACGAAAAACAGAAAACACTCAAAATCATCGTAAGGCTATCATTTGATCTTCACCTGCATTGCATATGAAAGGTTTTGTACGCTAGCTTGGAACCATTGGGCAAGTGTTTTCAAGATATCAGAAAATTCAACGTGAACCTTAGGATTGATCAATGCCATGTCGTGCACCAGTTTGAAGCATCAGCAACTTCTACAATAGATGAGAAGGTTCAACCTATTTTCATTTAGAAGTTTCCTTTTGATTAACATAAATTTGTTAGCTATAATGTAAGTCATCCGACCATGTTCATTGCCATTGCCATCTATCATCGCTACACTAGGATCGCGGGTTCGTACAGAAAAAATAGAAACAATGATGGCATCCACACGAGATTCAGTTTGCCAGACATACGGAGTGTGAGCCTTCCAGATTGTGCTCTTCCTAAGTGAACGTCAGGTTGACGTCGAACCTCCGTATTCTGTCAGTCTGTTCTGGTAAGATTGTACACACACTCAAATTAGCATAATCAATATGCATGTCTGATATGACGACCATAGTGTAATGTAGAAGTGACCGCAATGAGCCATATAATTGTGTCTGTTCATTGCCATCAATTAATATGTTTGCTTATAAAATTATATTTCTTAACATAATGCCATATTTGTCAGAAAAATCGTCATTGTATATAATAAAATTTAGATTTTCTGTTACGTCCATGGTGTATAATACACCGTGTATTAAATGTCTAACATTTCAAAAGGAACATTGTTGATACTCTGATACTATACCAGCTCCTAATGGCTTTTCTAGCCAGAAAATATTTGCGGCAATCGAAGGATATCTGAGATTTATTTTTTATAATGTATATACTTTTTCTAAAACTATTTTGGTTTAACTAAATTAAAATATGGATTCGGTGGACCCTCTGGTATCTACACTAAAATACGGGTTTTGACGGGGACTGGATTTTTTGGAATATACATGCACGTTTACAACACCATTGGCAAGTCTCATTATAATAAAATGGAGCTTTAAAAAACGGACGTGCGTATCTCTTCTAGCACAATATTACATTGGCACTATTGGCACTGAGAAAGTCACGACACAGTTTTTGTTCATTTGTCACACACAAAGTATAGTGGTTACAATAGTATACATTCTTCTGGGATTGCATGTATTTTCACTAAACATTGGATTATAAAGATTTAGAAAGTTTCTCAATGATCTCTTAACTCTTGAGTATTACATAAAAGCAAACGGCCTTCATCCATATTGTAGTTAAATAATTTTTAATTAGAAAGCAACAATCACAACAAATTACTCAAGACCTGTATTCAAAATTTATTCACACAATTTAGCTCTTCGATGTCTTTTTAACTATACAAAGGGGTATTTTGTAATAGTTCTTTACCTCGTCGTGTTTTTTTTAAATTTTAACCCAAATACCCATTAAAATCCGTGTCTCAGGCATTACAACTCGGCTGGTTAAACCCAGGGTGCAAATTAGTGGACCCAGCCCGTTATAAACCGAGAAACATGCCTGCTTGCAGGTTGTCCGTTATTATTTTAGTCTAAACTATTTCCTGGTCATTATCCAATGGTAATATCGTGAACGTTGGAGGCCTTGCATGCTCTGGTGATAATAAACCTACAATCCAGGGCTATCATCCGTGTACAGCGCATCTAAATTTTAATAATAGCCCTATTTTTAGAGAAACGTAATACAGGTATGCCGAAATTACAAATTTCCAAAAATTCATTCTTACATTGATTGCTCACTTATTTTGACGACAAATGGCGCCTTTTTCGCCTAACAGTGAGGCGATTCCATGATATCTAAATTTCCGTTGAACTTGTTACGAAGATTCGATAACATTCCTCCTAATTTTTGGTGAACATAAAAATAGAACGAAAAACATTGTGAGAAGTAAAATGTATTGATATCATTCTATTATTGCCATATATTAAATGTATGTATTATAGCAAGAAACAACAAATCACAACAATTTCTCAAGTATAGATTCTTTTCGAACGTGTTCTAATGTCTCAAGTCTTTAGTGAAATCGGCATATAATTCATAATGCTATGCTTAGCTGTATAATGTATATTATACCGTACCAAATTATATGGGCCAATACCTCACAAATTTTACCATATGAAGCTGGTTTGAATAGTTCGAAAGCAGCCACTGGTAGTTTCTCCGATTCCTTGTATTTTTACGGGGTTATTTGCCAAAAATCAATTAGGAAGACAATGCCACCTGGCTTCTGAAACAGATTGGGGTGTTTCTTACTGCAATGCACAGTGGAAGCAAGGTATTATGAACAGATGAAATAGAATGATTTAGGTGTTATGAAGGTGCAACAGTACCTCATTCGAACCGTCTCGTCAAGGAGAATTCGAATCTTTAACATATTTGACCCAATCATGACCTTTGACCTTAGTGAAGTTTCTAAAATTCGCGGGTTAAATTATTTTTTAAATCTTTAGAAATTTAGAAAGGATTTAGAAATCCCGCCCCCATCCCTCAACCACATAATTGTTATGTTTTGATTAAACTGACTTTTTGTACGTTAGCGCATACCAATAAGGTAAGTTAATCACTAAAAAGGAGCATTTAGATTCGCATCTTTCCAGCTTGAGGGATGGTTTCATATTTCAAAATTTTTGATAAAAGCTACAAACTTTAAAAAATCATAACTCCTTATTCCTTCCTGGTTAGCAAAAACCGAGATATAGGATTTGTAGATCTCGACCTGAGCTTTCGAACGCACCATCCTATTAATGCTACAGGCGAAGGACTGCAGAGATATTCGATGTCAAAGCTCGCAATTTTTGGGATTCCTCCAAAATTGACCTTTAATATCTCGAGACGGACTTGACCAAATGACCTGAAAATCAGTCTTCACGGGTAACTTTTAGTGCTAAATCCGATAAAATTGAAAGATTTAAAAAATAATTTAACCTGCGAATTTTAGAAATTTGACTAAGGTCAAAGGTCATGATTGTGTCAAATTTGTTAAAGATTCGAATTCTCCTTGATGAGACGGTTCGAATGAGGTACTGTAGCACCTCCCTAACACCTAAATCATTCTATTTCCTCTGTTCATAATACCTTGCTTCCATTGTGCAATGGTTTACAAGTTTTCATAACTAGTCTATATGCCACAACAACGGAAAAATTAAATAGCGTATATTGCAAAAATAAGCCATGAAAAATGGAACTACGTTTTGGTCTCATTTCATTGTGTGAAACTAGACCCCCCTCCTTACGGCCAATATATGATTCCAGCCCAATAGACCTTGTTCCCAAAACTAGACGACTACCAGCGCAAATCGGCTTGAAATTCGTTGGTCGAAGTGAAAAAAGTGTTACCCCATGATCTTTTTTCAGGCCTCGGCAATTATCATGGAAGGCAGTAAGTTGGGCTTTTGTCTGTGGGTGAGAAAAATGTGGACACCTTTGTGAAAATTATGTTGAAAACTAGAATCGTGTATGGTAAGGTTTGTATGAATGATTGACCAACAAAATTGACTAACTCGTTTTGATATTGCCTTCATAGTGTTACTTCTGAAATAATTAATGAATTATGTTTTAATGGCATGACGCATTATGATGTAAGGTGAAATATATAGCTATTACGTTACTTTTTATGCTCATACTAGGTATATATACCTAAATGCGAGAGTGATAATGAGACCTGTGAGATTCAGTGGGAATAAACTAAGTCTTGGAAGTTGAAATAACTATTTTGAAGTGACATATTGACTCTTAATGTATTTAAATTAAAATGAACTTATTACACAATTATACTGATTCAAACCTTTCCATCTCCACTTCTATACTTACTAGGATATGCTATTTCAACCTTGATTGGTCACATATACCCATTCGTCGTATCCGGTTGACCTCATGCAATTAATTGAAATTGAAAAGTGGAATTGTTTCTAAACAGCTGCGAATATATTTGATCATGAATAGTTTGTTTGAATAGCTGTTCATACAACAAAATTTTCAATCTGTTTGGTTTGCATGGGGTAAAATACACACGTATTATCGTTAAATTATGACATTTATCCACACATCGTGACAGATAAACACAACCATATTGAGTCACTAGATTGTACGTAAAATGATTAAATTATTACGATCTTCCTGGTTGTTCAGTTTTTGCTTAATTATTTCGTTGGTTACCGTAATACATTTCTGGACAAAGGTGACAGAGCACGGTGGTACTATCGATATAAAGCCACAAATCAGAACTTTCTATAACCAAAAATTAATCCCTCCTGCAGTACTATCGGAACCAACCGGTGGAATTGGCAACCAACTTTTCAAATACGCATGTTCATATGCCCTGGCAAAGGAGTTAAACTGGACACTCTATTTGTTCATGAACGAGATTTTCAAGCTAAATTTCGAACGTAGTTTTAAAGAGACTAGACGAGAATTTTCCCTTGACCAATTTCGTATCCCGGAGTTCAACCTGTATGACAGATATTCAACTGTGGATAATATACATATTCTCAATGATATAGATTTGCTGGAGAGGAATCTACCAGACGTAAACAGCAACGGATTTATTGAATTAAAAGGATATTGTACCTCGAAAGCGTTTTGGAAGAATGATACGGAGGAAATTAAAGCCCTCCTGCAACCCTCTGACCTTGTAGTAGAGTCAATGTCAGAAAGGAATAAAGATATTCTCCGGTTATTACAAGAAACAGAGAGTGTTGCATTACATGTCAGACGTCGTGACTACATAACTTCTAACGGCGGAATATTTTTCATCCCTTTCTCTTATCAAAGATGTGCCATTCGTCGTATGATTAAACTTTTAAAAGAGAGAAATACCCCTCCTCCAACATTTTATGTCTTTTCCGACGATATTGAATACGTAAAAGGACAGCTAAAGGATTTCGAAGTCAACCAAAAGTTTGTGTACGTGTCAAATAAAAATTCGACAAGCATTCAGGAGCTGTATCTGATGATTAGATGATTGCATCAGCTTTTAACCCAGACTATTGGGACACTCAGGGAATTGAAAAAATTCATGGTACTTTGTATCATCCATCTGATTGGATTGTGATTGACATTTTTGCGGGAGAACAATAGATGTTTGGTACAAGTATGGAATCCAAGAGCAAATGTAGTTGGTTTTATATCCAAATATTGCACATAGTTAAAAAAAAATTGGTTTTGTTCCTTATGTTATTCTTTATTGTAGTCATGATTACATACAAATTTTATGATCTCTGGTCACCGTTTAAAAGATCATCCACATGGGTATCACTAGGAAATTTTCAACAATCGGAGGCAAAGAAACAACGATATCACAATACATTGATTGTTGATCTATTTCAAGAAGAAGATTTCCTGAAATTTGAGAAAAGCGGGATGCATATGTCTAATAAGTCTGATCTTCCATTGCGTGAAAGGATCATGTATGCAGAGAGTTTATACCAACATTCAAGCACAAATTCTCGCAAAGCCTTGACAAATACAAGCTGGAATCCCATGCGTTTTATTCACCGATTTCCTCCAGCTTTCACGTGCCCTCACACACTGGAACTGATAAGTCTGCCTGGTGCACAAGGCAATTGGGTTTGTGGCTTGGACCTATTCCAAGGTAATCCCAGACCACAGGAGTGTGTAATTTACATGATTGACGAAAATGGGAGCGCGAAGAATCGGTATATTCTTAATCAATTGGCAATTAGAACAGACTGTCATATTTTACATTTTTCCTCAAATGAAAATACGATAGACATTTTGTCGTCTAATAATGTTTCTGAAAGGTCGCTGCATCCCCGAATTCAAGTTTTTAATAAAACCAAAGTAACCACATCTAACGGCATGGAAATGGTAACAGTGAAATCTCTAATGAAAAGGAATGACCATGCATGGTTGGATATGCTTTTCATCGACATCATTGAAGGAACAGAGCTTTTTGTAGTGAAACAAATGATGGAAGATTTCTCTCGAGTCTGTCCTATTGGTCAACTACACTTGTCGTTTCAGTTTGCTCCCCCCAACGAGAAAAGTATAGAAATTCTGGAATCATTTGAAAATGCTACAATTTGGTTTGAGTTGTTGGAGAAAAAAGGTTTCAGACCTTTCCATGCAGAGGAACATCTAGTGCAGAAATATGAGATACAAGTAAAAGTTCAAGAGACCTTAACTCGTACCGAAAACAAAAATGGAACAGAAATCTTGGGGCTGATGAATTATGGTTTTATTAATATTAGAGGAAAACACATATTGTTGAAAGGTCGACAATATAATTAAAAATGTTCAAGTCAATTGCATGAAAGTTGGTGCATTTATTGAAATTAGATTACCTTATTGATTTTAAATTCAAATGACGCAGATAGGCGGCAATTTATTGTTATTGTTGAATGCGATACGTATTATGAGCAATTAATGAGAAATAAAGCCAATTCACCAAACTATATTGAAAATTCGATGTTTGCCATGTATTTACTTTGTTTATTTGTTAATTGAGGATATTTTAAGCTATTCATATTGGGCTCTATTATCATATATTTACCATGAAAGGCACTTTGTAGGACCAAAGCAAACTGCTTAGAGACAATGCCATCATTAATGCATTTACGCATAAATCCGTGAATACATACCTTTCAATATATAGTATCATTTTACTTCAAAGTTTGAAATTGTATACTTCATTGAAATTGTTTGATGCTGTTTTATAGCAGGTCATCACATAACCGTTTCAGAAACTACCTCATTGATATTATGTAGTATTCAAAATTTGATTTGCATAATTGGGCAATTATAATGGATATGCAAAATCTTAATGTAAACCCTATGATGCTCTTCGATATATAACTTGGATACATCTACATATTTTATTAATAGAACAGCCATACGTTGTGTCAAAGGAACCTATACGTCAAAATGTTCGTTATGCATGCGTCAAAACATTAACGTCTATATATTATTTACTAAAGTATTATACAGCGTTGCCGCCATTTCCCCTCTGTATACTTTGCCTTTGGGCAGATTTGACCCCAACATCTTGTGTCATCGAGTCCCTTTGGCGAATAGAATATTTGAATTCATTATCTATGAGTGACAGTTACTAAATCGTCGAAAATAATTTACAGTTGAAAACTTCAATATACTCAGAAGCACTATCCTAACTTCGACTTGATTTGGATTCAAAATTTAAGAAATTCAATATTTAAGTTTCCAATTTTATTGTTTGTGTAAATGGAATAACAAGTTTATATGGGAATGACAACAGGAAATGCGATCTAAACTGTAGGGAGTGCGTTCTTGTGCCAGTGTTCGTTACTAAAATAAAGAAAAGAAGAAGATTTCGGCAAGTATAATAATGGCTTGGGTTTTTGTGGAAAATAATATGTGAGAGAAAGATAGAAAGACATAATAAAAAGATCATATCCCTTCTCGATACGGTTGAGTTAGCACACGGAAAAGAGTCTCTGTGGCGTTCGGGTTTATTGGGCATAAGATTGAGTTTGGCATCTTAGCAGTTTGTTAATTGGGATTGGGAAATTAGCAGTAGCAGGGGAAAGGACCTTGGGGCGTAGTCAGTTGGCGCTAAAGGAGTCCGTGCGTTATGGTCCATAAGCGGTAGTCATTAGAAAGAGGATAAAGGGAGGAGGCCGTTATCCGTTACAAAACACAGCGATTTAAAATTGTAGACTAGCAAAGGTTATCTTGAATTTCCATTAAACTTTGAAATAGTTTTGGAAAAACTTGGTGCTGTAATACTCAACTGCAACCACGTCAACTGCATTCAGATTTATTATATACCTTGTATCAAAAATTTATCTACGAAATGTACAGAATAAATATTTGCAAAATGTAGAATACTATGCTTTATTCACGTTATAGTAGTGGTTAAAGTATTTGCCTTTGAAAATGTACATCTGATGGTTCATATTATGCATGTATTTATTCATTACTTCTCTTTCAGGCTCTCGTCCTATAGAGCATTATTTCAAATAATATTTTCCATACAACAAAACCGTTTGCGTCATATTAATTTCATCTGTTCACCTCTCCCACCAATTGCATTGACAAACTATGCTTTGGTTCCTTCGCATGACACTAATATATCTTCGAAAGGCACAATCGTAGCCTTATAACCTATACGGTGTGGCGATTCGATGGTAAAAGTCATTACCGACAAGTCAGCTTACGGACAAAGGATTCCATGTCGAAAACGTCCATAGAGGGTTACAAGCTTAGAGAGCAAAATGCCTCGAAACATTGCATGGATCAGGATCATTCCACATATGTTGCTCATTCTGCATTTGAGTTTAAAATAAACACTCAAGGAGTTTGAACAATATACAAAATGAATAGAATCACTAATTGTCGGTGTTTACAAAGAGAAGATTCATCCAACTTATGCGGTTATCTAAGCCAATACATTCCTACAAAATGAATACCATAAAATAAATGCTATTCTGTTATATTCTGAATTGGTAACCAATATCGTGTAAATCAATAACGTGTCATAATCTGAAATAATAAATGAATACAATAATCCAGTCAGTACAGTGGGATAACACGTAACCTAAAACTGAATACTGCACAAACAAAACTTGGGAAAAGGCCCGGGGATGATAAATTGCAGAATTTAAGCATCCGAATGTAGTGTGCATATGCATGTGCTACTACTCAAAAAGGCTAGGAAAAAATAAGCTACAATAAAAATGTCAATCATCATCCACTAAGCCTTTTTCCAAGCTTTTTAGGTAGTCTTCAATTTTAGGTTACTTGTTATCCCACTGTATATCCGATTCTTCGTTTGTTTAACTAAATTAAATACCTAGGAGGATTGGTATCTGTTAGCTATCTACTTATCTTTCCAAACATCTGTTCAAATACCAAGAAAATATGATCTATTTTGCGTAATCGTGTTTGTCATCCGGGAGAAACAAGATCGATTTTTAATGTGACCATCCTACCAACGTATTGGGTCTATGGAAACAGAAATGCATTGTTTGTAATCACCATTGGAAAAAGGATGTAACATTTTAAGACATTTAAATTTTGTGGCAGTAAAAGTTTATGCTTTTGGTATTTTTTTACCTTTCGTCTTTGAAAACAATTATGATTATGACCAAAATGATATTTTGGGGGACAATTTGATTAGTATTTGTGGGTACAGTCGTTATTATTTTGAGGAAACGCATATATTCATATTCTCCTCTGTCTATATGTAGAATTCCCCATAAATAAAGCCTACCATAAGTTCCGGGTTCATTTATGAAAATGCAAAACGTAGCATAATATGCCAATTTTCCTCATAATTTTCCGTCCATTTGGATAAGACCACTTGGTTTGTTTGAGAATGTATCAATGCATGTATTTTTGTCGTCGCCTTTTCGTTTTTGCTCAATAAGCGACGTTCTATATCGTCCAAACCAAACGGACGGAGAATTGTAAGGAAAGTTTTCTCCTAATATGCTAATTTCTCCATTTTCATTAACGTTTTAACGCCAAGAAATGCGTAGTCGCAATATCCCACTCCCTATAGTGCGTGTAGAGCAGCAGGCATGTAATTGTATCTTGTATACACAAACAAATACTGCTTGCATTTGGTATTTGGATTTGTGCTTGTATGTATGTAAATGGGCTTCTAAAACTTCAATTCTTTACAAAGTATCAATGTCCACTGAACGGTGGAAAGTGGATAGTGGACAATGTCCATTTTGTCCACCATTTCCTTTATTGGACAGTGGACAATAGTGGACAGCCCATAAGCAATATATTGCGTCTAATGTAAGCTGTCCATTGTCCACTATCCTTGTCCACTATCCACTGGACAGTGGACAATGGACACTATCCACTGCGTTACAGTTGACTTGCTGCCTAAACCAGTTGGAACCCTTTTTGGAAATTTTGGCCCTTTTTGTGGGGACCCATTTGAGCATGTATGCTCTTTTATAATAAGAAGTACCACCAGTTATATAGAAATGAGTATGGGGACAGTACTGGAGACTTAATAGAAATGCAAAATGAACCGGATCAACGACGTAGAGTAAGTTTTATTAGGTAGCCGGAGGTACTCCGGATACCTTATTAGATTCGCAGTGGATGTCTGGCCGGCCGTCCGGCCGTGGCCCCGATAACTCGAACACCGTTAGAGATATTCGAAAACGGTTTTCACTAATCGATAGGCAAAATGTCTGGCTCAAATAAAGGCATAATGATTTTGACCTCTTGACCTCAGGTCAAGGTCAAGGGTCAAATTAAAAAAAACGTCTTTTGTGATGTATATGTGTGATGTAATGTGTGTGTGTGATGTAATGTATATGAGTATATAAACACGAAAAACTAATTTGATCTTTCTTGACCTCAAGGTCATTTAGATGTCAAATGCAGTAAATATGCTAATTTTAGCCCCCAAATCTCCGGCTACCTATTTGAACCGTTTACAATGGCTCGTTTCTGGGTAACTCTAAGAAAGGGATTCAATATATAATGATAAAAGTTTGCTTGTGGATACCTTTGGAACTAATGTAAAGAATTTGCTCTAATTTTCTACATAACTACGTCCCGCTCTCATACACTTATTCCACAAATACCCTTGAGCGTCACTGCCTTACTCTGCAAAGTCTGCCAATGTAAACCACCCCAAAACTGTTTCTTCGAGTTGATGGCGAAGTTAAACAGCATTTCCTCTACATGATATGAACGAATTAATCCAAGTAGAATATTTAGGTAATAGAATTTGTGACCCCTATGATATACGGTAGATCTCAGTTCAAATCGGTCGACCGTTGTATGTATGTATATATGTAATATAGAGAAGGAATCATGACATAAATTAGTCATGACCGCAGGTGAGGAACCAAATATTTGATTTTCTCACTGTCTCTCTTTCAGTTTACACCGGTGCTTGTTGGGATGATCTTATTTCCCAAGCGTAGGGAGGAGGTATTTCACCACTCCCCCTTTAAGTACCCTGGATAGGGTTACCCACGGTGGTGATGCTTTCCCCACTGCGGGAAGGAGGTCATTCACCATTCCCCCTTTTCCGTACCCCCAATGGAGAAATCAGTGATTCAGCCTATTTTTTAAACCCGATATCTGTGAAAAGGTTTAAACCGCATCGTCATCGCCACACCACCAAACTGACGAATGGTTTTGGAAAGCATAAGCATATATAACAATACGGTGATGCGGCGGTGGTTCCTTTTGGTGGTTATATAACTCACTAGCATCATTTCCAACCTCTGGGGAGACTCATATTTCTAGTGTTCATCCCCACTGGTGGAAGAAAAATCACTAAAAAGTCAAATCTTATGATGTGTAGTCACGACTGCACTGGGATATGCAGAGCTGAACATAGTTCCATTCCACCAGCCCACACTACACTGCAATATCATATCTTACCGCTATCTGTGGGAGTTGTATTTCTACCTGCTCAACCACAATAATTGAAGGTCATAGGTCATCAATCAGCCAGTGAGAAGGTTTAAAAAACTCATCTCTGGTGGCCCTACTTCAGTATCATATCATATCACTTTTATGTGAGAACTAGTATTAGCTCAAGGGTTTATACCAAGAGTGACGCTGTCGAGGGTAGTATTATTGCATATGGCTTACGTTTACCTACTCCTTAAAAATCCCAGTTAAAGTTTTTT
>JAHZMV010002714.1:0-11769 GCA_027743765.1 Coecobrya sp. COE2 | reverse complement strand
GATCCGAACATCGAAACTGCGCATTTTGCGTGGTCAAATGCAACACAATTTATGCAGTATCGTTTATGCGCATAAGTCAACCATTTTTGTAGATGGGGATAGTTCCAAAGTCTCATATACAAGTATATTATGTATATAAACATGCACATTTGTGTTCGATACATTTATTAAAGTTCCTATCTGCATAAATATACGAGAACGAAAGCCTACTGGGGAGAAAGTCAAGCCATGCGAAAATTTTACTCTACTTTCTCTTTCTTGTACTTTTTTCATATTGCCCTCCAGTTACAGAAATGCAGGTTGACGTTCACTCACAGACAAGTCATGTGATTATGTGTGTGAAGTGAGCAAAGACATAAAAAGACAGAAAAGTAAAAGATAAAGTAAAGAAGATGAAAATGAGAATGATCAATTTTTCATAAAGAGATTTTTTTGAAATTGATGGTGCTTATACGTCACTAATCATTGGATTGAAGGAATACCAAGATGCTTTTGTACAAGTTATATCGTATTAGATCGTGTCGTATTGACGAATTTTTGGTACGTGCAGCTGGTTTTCTTCACATCTTTACAGATATTTTTGAGATAAGAAAATATTAGGTATAATGCAATGTACACTAAAATTGGAATATTATTATGCTCTCCGACCAATTGCAATAACAGCAGCTGTAGAGAAATGCAGTAAGAAAAATCGTAAAACGGAATGCGTTTAGGCCGGTTTCCAGGATTATTGACCGATCTGAATTCATGTAAAGTTTACAGGTTTTCTAGTTGCTAAAAGATAAAGTGAAAAGAAAAGTAATAATGTTGAAAACTTTGTTAACCAATATTCAATTATTTTCGCCGAGTCATATGAGCTGAAATAAAATCGTGCTGAATGACGCTGTCCTTTATGCTCTATTATTCGATCTAACACATTTTCCAGAAGAGATTTCATACTTTCACATCCCGTCACTGGCATTTATTTAGACACGGTATTCCTCCAAGCAGTTCCTTCGTTAGAAAGCTTTTTCGCAGAACAAATCAAGCCACACTGTTTGTTTTATAATAATAGATTTTACTGGTCACAACAAAAGAAAAAATTTAACTCCCATAGTCAGTGTTACATATACATTCTATATTTACATAATAATATGCCAGTTTTCATTTTTATATACTGTGCAATAATAAAAGGAAAATAAATAACTCTCTGTCTACCTTGAAACTATTCGTCTACATTTTTACGAGTTACACTTGTGACATTGCAATCGGTTAGATGATCAGTTAGAGAAAACGAAAGCTCAACGGAAGACATTTGAGCTCGGAAATATATCGTTTATTGTATATATTTTCTTCTTGTAAATAATGAGCTGAATCCAATAACCAACCAGACCTTATTGTATTATGTATACCACTTATAATCATAAGGAAGTTTTTTCTAGGAATGAACGTTTAGTTGAGTTCACTCTGTCGTCCTTTGAAAACTTAAATAAAATATAAACTAAAATTTAACACCGTTTTTTCCGTCGACCATTTAATATTTAAGTACGACTCCAACAAAACAGAAATATATAAACTCTACAAACCTCTCGTGTATAGCTAGAAATGCCTTTTGTAGAACTTTTATGAAGCCATTCGTGTGTATTGTCATGTTTTCAGTTAAGATCTGTCTGGTTGTTCCGTATAAATTATGGAGATGTTTTTGTTCGCATGTCAATCTACGCTTTTATTTTTCAACCATACTGGGAAGGTCAAAAACTTCTCGTATACGTACTTCCTTTACAACTACTAACAATGAAGCGTCTATATATTTTAATTCTCAGATTTTTCTCAATAAGCAGTAACCTACATACAGCTGAAAAGAATATGAGATTTTCAAAGCAGTATTTTCTGCCAATGAAATTGAAAAGCTTTGGGAAATAATCATATTATTCAGTGGAATATGTGTGGGCCACCGGGAGTTCATATATATGCAACAACAACAGAAGAACAAGCTTTCAAACAGAATCAGACAAAAATATATCGCGTTTACATGAGCTGCTATCACTCCTATTTCCTCGTCTCACTCACAACAGTCAGTGAAAAAATACCGAGCAAATCAAGTCAAGAGCTTATATTACATTGTTCACGCGAGAGCTGAATAATATATTCTCGCTCTTTTGCCACTCTGATTCGATTGCCGGATATTGTGAAGCAAAAGCCTCCCACTTTTGGAATAATATATATATATACAATAGTAAAAGCAGAATACACTCAGCACAAACAATTCTAATGATTATGCTTGAATCTGGTAAAGGAAAGCACAAATGCATAAATCTTCAAATATCTATAAGTCTGATAGGATAGGACAGACAATGGTACGAAAATAGAGAAGG
The DNA here is from genome assembly GCA_027743765.1 of Coecobrya sp. COE2. Taxonomy (NCBI): domain Eukaryota; kingdom Metazoa; phylum Arthropoda; class Collembola; order Entomobryomorpha; family Entomobryidae; genus Coecobrya; species Coecobrya sp. COE2. The sequence continues at coordinate 9,415 of JAHZMV010002714.1, read as the reverse complement.
AAAGGCATACGAATGGTTTCACATAAAAATTCTGAAAATTGCCTTGTTGAATTTCGTACACGACAAAGAAGAGGAATTGCCAATCGAAAGAGAAACTGGGACGGAATGAAGGTTACAAAAATAGTCTCTCGCAAGAAAGGAAAGAACAAGAGGAAAAGGTCATTCTGCCTGTATAAGTTTTGTACACATTTGAGCTCCATCTTAGATTTCCTCAACTTTCCCAATGCACAAGAGTTTGCAATGGGAAGTGAAACCGTGTAGCCCATAGCTATATTCAAGTAAAAAATGGTAAAGACAAAGTTTTTTGTTGAGCTTGTAAGCCTACGTCCCGTCTCCGAACAGCCGAATCTTCTTCAATAATCGGATGGCTGACTGGATGATTGTACGATGTGCGTGCGTGCCTTGTCTGAACTCAAGTGAACATAAGTGATCCTTTCATTCAAGCATAAATGCGATGGGACGGGAATCGAAGTAGGTATGTATATTTAAAGGTACAGAAATATATATCCTTTCCTATACAATCCACTTGTATAATAGCTATTGTAAATACATATTGCCATATAATTTGTCAGATTTCTCCGTGTCAAATCATGTGACACCTATTCAAACATTGAGGAGATTGCGATTTTATGTTTTACAATCATGTTCAGTAGCTGTAATATATTTTAAAGGAGAAAAAGTTTTGAATATTTCTGACATCGTAAGGTTGAAAATGGAATAGGAAATATCATATCATGTTTCTTGATGCAAACTACGAGTTACACAACCGAAAAATTTGCACATTCATTTTGCAATATTATCCCTCAACTCATCTATCATGTTGTTTAAAGTGCATCCAGGCGACGCATGCATTCTGCATTAAATAACACCACGTTTACATTTGCCAATATTGTATTATATCAACCAATATCCCTTACTATACTAATCCTAAACAAATAAAACTTTTGTTATTAAAATGTACCTATACAATACATGTAATGAACTCTTCCGAGTTATGGAGGAGCACACTCGTTAATTTTAATTCCATTCTATATTCTTTTCGTAATACAGTACTACTACACATTTGCCATTTCCGTTTGTCATTATTATTAGTTTGTTCATTGAATTTATGTGTACAATGAAGATAATAAATTATTGTAGGCAGACAGGAATGCCACCTAGTCTGAAATTGCTTGCATCTTATATTTTTGTCTTTACTCAAGAACTTCACAAAAATGATAACAATATTGTACATTTTTCCATGCTGAAATACGAACTATATAGATGGGTATAGTTCCTAACAATATTTCGCAACCATATTTCTAGTTTTGTGATTGTATCTTCAGCGTTCCGTGACCGGGATGGAAAATTTTGTTCATACCATTATTTGTACCCTCGCTCTATTCTTTTTGCTACCTTTGGAAGTACCTTTTTGTTTCCCTCAAACACATGGAGGACCATTTGAACTCCAAACTTGCTTCTTTCGGGAAAAAAATGAAATGCATATTATAGGACTCGCAAAAATTCGCCCACAATCAGTCAAGGTTGAACAGGCACAAGAGGGGGAAAGTAAAAAAGTGAAAGAAAGTAGGCGAAGTGAAGGTTCTTGTCTTTGTACCGTTTATTGTCGATCAATAATATTCATTGTACATATTGCTTTTATATATTTATACCTTTCTATCGGAACATCGAGCCGTGCCAGTTCTTTATGGAATTTTCCTCAAAGATACTACAGGAAAAAGTGCGTGTTTCAAATGTCCATTACAATTCAGTGCCGACCGATCGACAATAGAGGGAAAAAATTTCACTGCTTTCCTCCTCGCCATCAGTCAGAGAGGGCATGGAAATGTGTGCGAATGGACACGCGTTGCCCCGAGTGTAGAAGAACCTCATAAAATATATTGGAAAGTATAAAAGGATTCCAAGAAAACACCCAAGCGGAAGACTGTGGGACACTTTTGTAGATTGAGTATTCCACTCTCTCTTACCTAAGCTCTCTTGAATGTTGCCGTCGTCGTCGTGAGCACATAGACTTAACTTTCCTGAAAACTGGAATCGCACAATAACAGCTAACGATAGTAGAAATGGATGGATGATGGAGATAAAAGGTATTGGTGTTTGTAAATATTCCTAAGGGCATCATCATTTCCACGCAGCAGTACTAACGTGGGAGTGCAAAAAAGTATCCTGAGTCTCAGCAGCCAGAGCACTCCTCCTAAGATTTACTCGCAGTTTCCAGTTTTCTCTCGATTTTGAAGGAAAGCTGAGGGATTATCGGTGACCTGGGATTACTTTTATATGGTAATGGTACATATCAAGTGTTGGGAGAGATTTTCTAGTTCCGAGCATCAGACCTACGTTGCTTTTACTATTACAGACCACAAACATATTACAAAGTAAAATCATGTGACAGGCTGTTGGTTTATAACAAAAAAGTATAATGGCGATAATAATATGTCGCTGGTGAGATTCATGGACAAAATGTGGCATAAAGGACCAACGCCACCACCTCTGTCGTGGCGGTTTCGTTGGTACTGATGCAAATACAAGATTTTGTTTTCGCCACAGCAAAACTATGCATGGTTTGCTTTCTCTTTTGCTTTAAGCAAGGTGTGTCTACCCAGCTGTATTTCCTTTTCAGGACTCGGGAAGTAATTTATCACTTGCTTACTTACTTCTACAACCACCACAACAACCGGCATGTCCTCTGTGTACAATTCATATTTTTTGCAAGTCTTCCATGTACACTCACCATCAGTAACTATTCTGGTCCGGTAGCAGCAAACTGGTTGCGGTATACACATTTATATGTATGTATTTTGCACAGGCGACTACATAAACAAGTTTATCATGCAATTCATACGAACACACACGAAAATATCTATGTACGACGTTCTATAAACATTATAATTTTCCATTGCGAGCCATTGCGACCACTTTGCTTCCCACTCATTTTATTCATTGAAATTTCCCTTTGTCTTTCAGTGTTTTATGCGGTACTGCTGTGGTATGGAAGCATCAAGGAAATTTCTTAACTGTGTTAACAAATATTGATTTAAAGGATATTGTGAAATTTCACTTGACTTCCTCCTCGTCTAGAGAAGTTCCGTCGGCTGCCGGTACCTTCTGTAGACATGTGATTTTGTGGACAAATATAGTACATTATCATGACCGAGAGAGAGTCAATTCCTTTAAAAGTTCTCGAGACACGTTCCAATAGGAATTAAATTGAAATCTTTGAAAACCAACCAACGACGAAAGTACATGCTGTCAAGTTAATAAAACGGATGTAATAAACTAGAACTAGAACGAGAAAGTAAAACAAAAAGATGGTAGAAAATTCAGTGTATTTTGAAAGAGATTATTAAAGTTCTTTCACGAATAACATTTATAACGTATTATTTAGGTATATATGTATATGTTTAAATGCGAAGAAATGAAACAAGCACTAATTGTTGTCTGGATTTATATGCACATCATACTGGATTATTGAGATATTGTACCGGGTTAGTGAATTATTTTTATGGTTGGGTTTGATAATCGAGAAAATCTTCAAAGAAAAATCAAGCAGTTAATATATCTTCGTAACATATTAAGAATGCTTCCATATCCATAAACTTCGATTTTGTCTCGTCACGCGTACTGTCTCATTTTATTCTAAAAATCTTATGCAGGCAGGTCTCACGAGATTCTCCTCTCTCATCAAAGTTGAGAAATATATTTGCCACTGGCTTCTCCTTTTCCGGCATTTATTCAAAGAAAAGCACTTCAGATGTGTTTAACTGCTGCATGTTCTATTAGAAAGCTGTCAGCCCCAACAAAAAATAATGTTATGTTCTGCTTTCACTCTGTACTACTCGTCGTCATCGTCACTAACACTGCTGTTTGAATCCTTCTGGAAAACGATGGATACGCTACACCATTATTTGACAAGTAAATGCATTTTAACCTTGTTCTGAGCAAAATAGCATAAAGTCAATGCCAAGAAATATTCAAAAAAACAGAATCGTAATAGCTAAATGTGATGAGATGAACACTCACAACATCGAATGTCTAGTTTTAAGAGTACATTTAATATTCGATAATATGCGAACAGAGAAAGAAAGTGACGTGCTTCACGAGTTTCGACACAGACACACACAGACATACAACTTGCAAATGACAAACTCTATATACCTAAGCAAATATAGACACATATTGTTCATTTATTCGTGACGTGTTCCTGATGCATAATCCAAATGTTTATCCTTCCATTTCTTTCTCTGTTCCTTTATCCACTTCAGTACGTCTATCTATTTTGCTAAAGGGTTAACTCTCATCTGTCCTTTCTACAAATAGCATACGCTTTGAGCAACTTGAGTAAATTGCCTCTGAAACCATTCTCTTATATTTTTTCATTCATCTGTTCTGGCGAAGAGAAAGCAGAAAGGATGCTGCTCTCGGTAGAAGGGCTGCAGAATATTGGATGGATGCGTAAAAAATAATGTGAGCGGTAAAGTAAGAAGTTGCGCATAATGCACATACTTATTATATCCTACACTACAGGATTTAATATAACTAATATCGACTGACTTTTAAAGTTGACGTGTGTAGAACACAAACCGTTTTGAGACTGCATCCGTACCGCATCAGTAATGTCTTGATGCAAAACGTGATGGTTGTGTGGTGTGTGGTAAAGAGAAAGGAAGTCATCAACAGAATTGATATATCCTGTCAAAACAGTCAGCCTGAAATTGGATACTATGTTGTGTACCCAGAACATCATCCTACTTACCACCATCATCCGCACCGCATACAGTAACTTTCCCCGTACATTTTTCACTAGCTTTCACACACTCAGCTTTGTACTTGAGAAAAAACCAAGACGCATTTTACCGTTTGTATGTATAAACACACTGGAATGCATGCATATAATCATCATCATGATAATAATCCATGAAGGTTTATAGTGTGCTCTACACTCTTCATTGCTATACCATACAGACATACCTACGTGCATGCAATAAATATAATGCTGGCAACTTGAAAGGGCGAGTGAATACATTTAGCTTTTTGTTGTTGAAGCTGATGGTTATTCCCAGAAGAGCAGAACATGAGGAAGACAAGAAAACGGTACATGATGTTGCCGCTGTTGTTGACACAGCACTGCACTTATGTTTATGACTATATCAGGTTGTCATCCGCTAAATTTTCTCTCAACAAATAATATTCTAATGTGAAACAATAACTTGCTTCACGCTCTCAACGACGAAAACAGAAGTCTCTTAACCATTTTACAAGTTTCTTGGATGGAAAACTTGTCACAAGGATGGAAATGTGCAGTGTTAGTTTTCAGCTTTCATCATCATCATGTCATATCAGTACATCTAGTCTTCTCAAATTATGATGAGCTATCATCCCAAGCATCACAATATACTTCGGTATAGTATTATGGAGTTAAAAGTCTATAAATAAACAATATACAAGATTATTTCCGGTTTATACATACATACATCGGTATATGGTTACATTATTATTGGTATGTACTCGCATATTCCCGTTCCCTCGCCTGTAGTAAATTTTGCTCAGAGTGAACGTAATGATTTTCTACTAATTTTTAAAAAGCTGTTTCTAGCTCATAAATGAGGTGGCCACGATTTTCATCACAAACGGAATATCCAAAGAGGAAGGGTATGGGGTCAAGATTTCAGAACCCAAATCAAACTAACAGATGTGCTTTTGTTCAAACTGTATAGGTATCAAACTAACTACACTTGTTCATCTCCTGTGTGGTGATAATAGGAAGAGTGGTTATATACTCTTATTCTATCGCCTAATGAATACCTATTTGATTAATAGTTTTGAGATAATCTAAATAAAAGGATCATTGCGGACATTATCTTTCAGCATGCTGCGTTCAATTTCATTTTATTATTTACATTTGGTTTTACGGTATTATCATTTTTGTTATTGTTCTGAATAATATTACGATGTGAATGAATTAGAGTGTGCACAGAAGATTAAAGTGGTGCATTTTATTGGTCTGCTAAAGCTATTATTCACCGCATTCTCTGTCGTTAATGGAAAATATAACATAAAGTGCGCCCTTCACATCTTTCACAAATTTTATATCTGCAACCACACTGAATAAAATTTATTCTCATAGCTTTTTCTACATTTGGTTAGAGCACTTACAAGATGGTACATATAAAGGTACATACATTTTATTTTTGCCATGCGTCAGCTTAAAATAAATCTAAGACAAGGAAAACTTTTGTCGTTAATGTACTCTCATGACTCATGAGAGTTCTAACATCTATACAGTAGTTTAAAATTCTTTGCTTGTTAAAAGAGTTTGTTAAAGAATAATACAAATTACTATTCTCTATAATATATTAATTTATAAAGAAGATGATTTTGGTTATGATAATTTTTTGCTCTAATCGAGTGACTTAATATTACTATCTTTTTTAAAAATAAGATGAATGCTCAAATGAGAACGACACTAGTAGACCTAGGAATTAATGTACTTCTGTCTAGAAAGAGTTTTTACATTTCGAAAATGTACTATTGCTAAGTTGTCGGCCCTCTAGACGAAGAAGTATCCATGTTAGAAAAAACTTTTCTGCTTTCTTATTGTGCACACACATCGACTTTTATTTCTGAACAAATGGAGACGAAGTTGAAGGCAAATGAAACCAGTGCACTGTGACTGCCTACTTTACTACAGGGTTTACAACCTTTTGTCCGTAGGTTTTGGAATACAATGCCTTGAAACTCGTTTTGGCAATGAACTTGCAGCTTTCTTTTAGTTATGAGCTTTGCAATGATAATTTAATAGTGTGTTTATGCACAACCCATTCAAATCCTGCCATTATCTGAAATTTCAGAGTACAGAAGAAATTTTCAGGAGCAAATTTTTAAAAGACTGCTTCTGCAGTTTGAAGGAAAGTCCAAAATTGAATGGTCATGGCCCAAAGATACGTTTTGTTCACTTTTCTTTCTTCTTTCAAGTTCTTTCATTGACGGTACCATTATTTAAACTTAACTTTTAATGGGAGTCTATATACAGTAGGAAATTCTTTGTGTCTGGGACACTAATATGAAATTTTTGAAACATGGAATTAATCATGATTTTATCTGAGCAATTTTGGAGTTTTCAAGAGGAATAAAATCCATTAAGGCAGTTTCACCATGTGAGTGAGTGTGTGTGACCATTGTGTATTATTATAATAATATGTTTTGCATGTTTCGTATATAAATTTTTATGTGACATGGGTAAGTATATTCAGTGTACATGTTAATAATAATGTCATGTTAACTTTCCCAAACTGTAACGGTTCTATTAAAGAAATGAAAGTATAGACATTAGTTGGACGTTATGCATGCCTCTTACTACTGGCCCTAGACTTGAGCCACAAAAAGTAAACTGGCCTTGGGGGCATAAAATGGTAGTTAAGTAGTTGGGGAAAATGGAATAAGGAGAGAATGGATCCCGGTCGAGTTTTGCAAGAACTTCTTTATTCCCTGTCGTTGCGTTCTTGCCTCCTGGTCATGGTCCGTGAAAGCCTGGCAATCCAATGTACTCTGTCGCTAATATGGACGTTAATGGAACTCCACGAAGGCATTTCCTGTCCATTACGCTCTCTGAATTAAAAGAGCGAAGGAAAAAGATAAATAAACCAACGTGCTACAAAATGGTCCAAAGGTCACAACGTGAAGTGAAAGCACTGCTGCTCTAGTTATACATTATGTAGATATTCGTGTCGTAGGCAGTTCACCGAGAAGGTGATGAAAAATTGCTCTAGTTAAAACCCGGAAAAGTGACTGCCTTAAAACATTATGGCTATATACTATAACCATTAAGTTGACATCGAATGTCGTAAATTAAAAACCGACTACGGTTTAATATAATCATACACCATCACTCTTAAAACTACTTACGTTTAATTTTTTTAAGAACAGTTATTATATGCGACGTTAATGCTGCAGAGAGTTGCATTACTCCCCCAGATTTCATGTCAACTTGCATTGCATTTTTCTTTTCTTAAAATCTACAGGATTATAATAAAAAGACAAAACAAATCCTCTCTAAAAGTGCAAAATTGTCCTAGAGGGATCCGTTGCATCAGAAAAGATTACTGTACGGATGTACTTAAATATTACCACTACCAAGATATTATTTAGTTTTTCGTTTTTTCTCCTTTTCTCAATACAGTTATTTTACTCCTCCCATTCAAATATCTTATTCCTGTTGCCACTTACTTAAGGAACAAGCCTACAGGCTATAGACAAGCAGAGCAACGTAAAAGTTAAAACTCCTTTTCTGTACACTACATTCCATGTGTATATGTTCACAAAAATATGTACGTCTTGTTTCATCAAAGACAATTTTTGCTACTTTCCCGGGTTTTCTGACTTTCTCCCTTTCTCTTAGTTTTCCTGATATCGTAGTCGTCGCTGAGTTCGTGGATGTGGTAGCATTGTCACATATTGGTATATCTGTAGATCCGTCGATTTAATGCTGGTATATGTGTGAATGAGTACTCTTTCCATTCTCTTATAACATCTCTGGCATTAATTTTCTGTTTCAACCATCTCATTTTGCCTTTCTTCTTACCCGGCTATTCACTAACCAAGAGGCGCTTCTAGTCCCGCCACATGAGTGGGATTGAGAAAATGTGTATAGTATGTATACAAAACTACTACTAGGAGACAGTTATCATGGTATAGCATCGTATAAAACGCACATCTTTAACTACACCAAGAAGCAGTCGCAATATCTACTTAACTAATGTATTCAGGGAAAGGAGAGTGGGAAAAGCAAGACTTTTCACTGAGCTCATTACCCTCACGTCTTTCACACTCGATCTCCAGGCGACTTTTCCTCTCTCATTCACATACAGTGTTTCACACCCGCTTTTTGGATGAGAGGACATGTGTTATGCAGCCTAACCATATCCTATCATCATCAAACTAACTTCCTTCTCAGAATACTACAGCTGTATGGTACATTTGCACAAAAATACTGATTCTGAGTTTTCCGAAGATTTCACATTATCGTCCCCAGTACCACTAGGAAAAAGGAGAGCTCTCTTCTGCCTTCTCTTACAAAAAAGTGCTATAACTGCAGTCGTTAAGGTACAGAATAAGTATCACACAACTGCATTTATATTACTACACTAGTGTTAATAGTAAAACAGAGAGCAACACCAAACACTATTATTACACGACTATCACATGGCAATCTTCATGATTACCATCCCTTTCTAATAATCAACCGAGTTAAATTGCATTAAGCTCACTTTTCTCGGCTTCACTGCAACAGCAACCACCGTTGTACGGTGACAATGAAAATGTACGATTTTGCGATATCGTCCAAAAGAAGGCTAGAATGTTTACCAGGTTTGAAGGTACTAGATTGAGACTTTAAGCTAACAGATCAAAAGCATAGCCT
>JAHZMV010002713.1:0-20463 GCA_027743765.1 Coecobrya sp. COE2 | reverse complement strand
ACCACGCCTGTCGGCCAATCTAAAAAATAGAGTCATCCATTGAGTAATTAGAGGACCGCTGAAGGATTTTTAACGGCCAAAAGGTAAGGCGATGAATTTGTGAACAAAGGAAACCGACGCTCATTTCTGACTGGCTGCTCGCGTTTTATGACGTCATGCAATCCTTTACATAAAACACGAGCAGCCAGTCAGTAATGAGCGTCGGTTTCCTTTGTTCACAAATTCATCAACTTACCTTTTGGCCGTAAAAAATCTTTTAGCGGTTCTCTCATTACTCAATGGGCCTGTCTATTTTTCAGATTGGGCGACACGCGTGCTTGCAAAGGTTTGTTCGGAAAATGGTAATTCTCGCTATTAAGAATATATAATGTAACGGGTTTAATTCATTTTAAAATTAAAGACTAATTAAATGTGAATGCAATATCCTAAGTTACAAATACAAGACTACAATTAGGTTGCCTTTAACAGAAAAAAATCTCTCTGTAAATTTTTGAGAATGAAATGGCAACAATAATGTTATTGCTTGTTATTGTAATGTGAGTAAAAGTTATTTCAAATTTGATTTCCACAGGAATTAATTACGAATGACACTATTATATCCATTAGCTACCATAAGATTAATTAATGTTTATGTTTCAATTTCGCATCCTAATTAAACCGATTGTTATGAAATTTGCATATTTTGTGCAGACAGTTTTTCCAGAATCCTTCAAACTCGAGAGCGGACCTGCCCCAGACACTGTAAAAAGAAATGATCTCGTTCAACCAATCCTCATTTTCATGTCATGTTATTCCAGCACAGAAGTCCAAGCAACAAAGAATATTCTTGATTTGTCGTAGGTAACACATTCCGTTTTGCACACGATGCCCCAATCCAAGCAAGTAAGGAGTGCAGGGAACCAGTTTAAATCCTTATTCCTCTTTTCCTTCTATCCCAAAACCAGTCTGTTCCGCTTTGCTGCTGCTGCTAACAAACAAAATATTTCCGTCCGATTTTTAATTCCGCTTCTACTAAACTTACAACAATTAAAGCCAACTGGGAGAGTTGTTAAATTGCTGTTATTAATAATTAATTACGTTTAATTTATTGTTATTACCATTAAAAATAGAGTTTTGCTTGACATGCTTTCTAGTCTAGTCTTGTCCGTGAGTGGGATCTTAATTGATAATTAAAAATTAAAAGTTGTTTAAAAGGTTGTAAGGGAAGCAAAAAATATATAATTATAATGATGTCTCGTGTTTGGGAAACTAGTGGTTTGATATTAATAATTATTTTGTGGTGGTTTTTGTGCTGGGTCATATAATTAAATTAATAAACGCGTTTGATGTATATTAACTTTTATTGCAGTTGGAGTGAAGATCAGGTTAATTGCATTCATCTGATTATGACAGTTCAAATAGGGGCGGGTGCCATGCTCAGCCAGGAATTCCAACTGCCATCGGGTCAAGGAGTCCCAGACGTATGTTGCACAGAACAAAAATTGAAGCTAGTTTTTCATTTAATTAAGTGATAAGTGATCCATTCAACCGCTTAAGTTTAACTGCATTATTTTCTACTTGGGGACTACATCCCCAAGTCCACCACTGTAGTGCCGCCTGGTTTCCAAATATACAAAGTTGTCTATTGCCAAGTGGATCCGTGCTTCGAAAATTTGGAAGGCTGGGACCACGACATGTGGGATCCAAAACACGATGAGTTGCACTGCTGGAAGCCGTTCGCTACATCACGATGGAAAGATTACGCTGAGCATGTGAATACTAAATCCAATCCATTTGTCGATGGTTTCGTGATGTTCGACCTAACAAGCGGAATCAATGATCAACCTCAACCACTTCAGGATTTTAGAGTAACGCTGGCCCAATTTGGAAATCAGATTCGTTATTTTTATTTCCTTGCCGATGGTCCATTTGAGCAGATGTTTTGAAATCCTTCAGGATTGTCTGGAACAGATGCCGAATAGACGTTCTTTCATTCTTGTTGATTCCACCGACCCTACACATTGGCATGAATCCATCCATTCTTCTTGTGAGCGTAGTAATGGAGAAGTACGGAAGCCAACTCAAGAAAATTTGGGTCGACGGTATTTTCCCAACGGACTTTCACCATCTTCCACTTTACTTTGTCGGAAACTTGCAGCAAATATCGCTTCCGCGAATATTGCAAGAAGGTGAGCTCCTCATGGGCTGAGAGATGAGTGATTAATTTAGGGGCTCAATTTTAATTACATTTCTTCCCAACTTTCAGATTTGGCGTAAAATCTTTGATTACTTGACTGATTCCACAGATTTCCATAATCTTCTGTCGGCGTCTCCCGACTACTTTGAGCCGTTTCTGGAGGACAGGAAGTCGGCTCTCCTTTCTCCACTGGAGCTTAAAGTTCTGGACCGAAGGGGCTACGTTGCCAAGTCCACGACTTTGGAGTGTCGCTTGGTTTCCAACTTTACAAAATCCTCCATTGACAAGTGGATCCGGGACGGGAATCCTTGTCTACAGAATTTGGAAGGGTGGGATCATGACATCTTTGATCCAATCCACGACGAGGTACATTATTGGTAGCCATCCCGCAATGGGAAAATTACGTTACAAATGTGAACAGAAAATGGAATCCATTTGTTGGAGGGTACGTGTCCTTGGTTTTGCATGGCTACAGCATAGGCAATTATTCCCATGAAGACCGTCAACGACTGCGGAATTTTAGAGTTCTGATGACACGCTTTGGAAACCAAATTCGTTACTTTCGTTTCTTTGCCGATGGTGACATTGATCAGTGCACGGTAGTCCTTCGAGGGTGCCTTGAACTGATGCCATATTTACGTACACCGAAGTTTTATGATCACACGGAGTTGTGCACCAGAGTGGAGATACATAGACAGCGTTACCTGAAGTCTACACTTCCCGACCTCACGGACCTTTCTACGCTGACCATTTACTGCCACTTTACCAATCTTTCAAGTGTTGTGTTGGAGAAGTTCGGAATGCAGCTCAAGAAGCTATTGACTGCCTTCTTTCTCCCTTCTTGAAGGAGTTGATGAAATTGAAAAGATAATTATAATAATTGTATTTATTGTTTTGCATTAATTGTAATAATCATTTAGTAATAATTGTAAGAAGTGACAGTTGTGTAGTGTAGTAAGATTACTCCGATGGTCAAAAATCTGATTGTAAAATGTAAATTAATATATCTACTGGGATTGTCTAAGGCTTGAAATTGTAAAAAATATTGTTTTCCTGTGGAGGAATAAGTATCTTTTTGTAAAATGCAGAATAAACTCACAAATAAGGAAATGAAGATGATTTGTTACTTTTTCATGAATTCAGTCTTATCTGTTTCCTTTCAACTGTACTGCCTCCTCATTCGGCAAGGAACTGATAAGTCTTATTAAATAAGAAGCGTAAATTTTTGCTTGGAAGTACCTCTAAAGGTATCCTCAATGGAGTAATGTTGGGAGGCTTGATTCTCGAGCAGGCTATTACTTTATTTCTTGTCGTATTTCAGTCTCAATATGATAATTCAACTGCATTATATAGTCCTGTGCAGCAGTTGGAAACAAATTACCTTTTGTGGTTACTGACAGGTCACTTTTTCTTTAATATTCAGGAGGATCCTGTGTTTCGCTATTCAGTGTCTACAAGCGTAATGAATTTGGTTCTTGTCCCACTGCCATGTACTTGTTTTGAAATTTGGGATCGTCAACCATTAGTAAATATGTTATGTTGCTAAGCTCATCAGCATTGACGTGTTTTCAAATCCAAACGTAAGTGTAGATGCAGCAGAAATGAAGCTGATTTGGAGAGATTCGTCTGAATTATGATGTTTCCTTCAATTTCATGTTGTATTTGGAGGCAAATGCCAATTCTTTATTTCCCTTCTGGCATTGAAATTTTGCTAATTTTGTTATAGGAAAAGAAACCTTCAAATGGATTATGAAACCCTTTCATGTGTCGCAATTTCTCCCGCACAAAGTCAAATTATTGATAGATACCATCGGAGCATTTATATCACCAAAATTTAAATTCGGTCGTCTGCTACCTGATGAAGACTATTATAGGGTGGAGTGGCATTACTGACATCTCACCAACAGCCGCGCGTCTCCAAACTGAAGAGAAACAGTGTACGCAACCGACCACAATGGTACATCTGTTTGGTTATTGCATTTAGTTATTGGAAACATGAGTATCTGAAAACCATGAATAGTTTACGATTCAGCCAGCTTTGCCAATTTCAAGTGAAGATTCTGTTCTTATCAAAGAATGCGCAGTGTTCTCTTTTTCCTTTTTTCCAACTGCAAGGATCATTACGGTCATACCTGTCTGTGTTAACGATTCATCATCTCACTCACTTACACAGATATTTATGCCAGTAATGACACTTGTATTTTGAAAAAAATAAAAAAAGAACACTACGCATTCGTTTATACAGTAATTAGTTGTACTTAATTCAATGGGCCGCCTATAGTAGATAGCATGAGCAGTTATTATACAATATAATAATGTGTTAAACGCAACTTATTAACATAACACGATGTTTATTGTACCATTAACATATCTATAACATTAATACATTAAAGACCTACAAGTGTTTTATCACTGAAAAATTCAAATGAAACATAATGTTGAGAGCAAATCATAGGTAATGTATAAATGAGAGAGATTAAGTGGGTAAAATAAAAGTCACGGAAGGGAGCACACAAACAATGCTTAAAAGTTTAGTAATACAGATGTGGTTAGTTTTATGTCTACATTTACTTTGAAAAGGAAAATTTTCTTTTTGTCATTTACAAGCATTGTAAATTCCTGCTTATATTCCTGAATATTCTTAATTTTACGATAATACATTAGGTTAAATTCGATTATCCGGAACTGAACTAAACGTTATGTAGGTATACACATTGTTATATAGATTATCTGATTTGCCAAGTATCTAAAAAAATTAACTAATTATAACCTGGAAAAATAAAAGCTTTCCTGTCGTATTTTTGTGAAACTGGTAAAATTGCCATATATTAAACTATTTAAAATGCATGCATGATTTTTGTTTCTGTCAGGTTAATTCTGTTTCTCTGTTTCTGTCTCATCCAACTACTCATAAGCAAAACAATATTGTTTCCTATGGTCTCATTTTCTTTAAGCCATATTATAGTACACCTTTAAAATCACCGTAAAAGATGATGTAAAAGAAGATGATAAAAGCGGGCGGTATTGTTCATGTCGAGATTTTATTTCTCTGGATGGCGGTAATGATGATGGTGCAAAGCTGCTAGTGTTGGTCATCATTTTCTGTAAGCTTCTATGAAGAAATAATGTACGTGGACATAAGTAGTGTAGTCAATTTGCTACGAAAAATAAGTTCAGTTGGGCTGACTTGGAATAAAACGTTGAGTATGAATGAAATGAATACGAGTTGAGAGTGGCTTTTTACGCAGGATAGGTTATTATGCTTTTATCCAACTTCCATATATTATAAAGCTGTATATCATCGTTTGGCGTATTTACTAACAAAAAGATTATCATGACCGCACCGTATAGAACATGTTATACCTGTCGATCCAGACAAAGACCAAAGTCTGCTGCTGACGAAATATTCTTATTTAACTTCCAAACACGACATACAAACGAAGCCTACATCATATAACATTTCAGGATTCAAGTGGATGAAGAAACAAAGTGAAACAATAAATTCTGTATATTCATGCTTTGCTAAGAGAATGATACATCTGGACAACCTAATTTAGGTACATTTGTCGTAATTTTTTCCACATACATGGACCGTTTGAGGAATGTAATATTTTTCGTAAGGATTTTTTTACTTTCGAATAATTAATCGATTGTTCTTTTGAACAGGTCGCACGTGCTTCTTGCTATATAATTCTCTGTACGCTATTTTATATTTTTATGGTTAGTGGTGTTTGAAAAGTTGGGCCGAAAGATAATGTAACTGATTGCCAGGGAGTTTATAAGCAGAATCAAAACCAGATATCCCAATAATAATAATAAAGAGAAAATGAAGCCTTCCCTTGTCCTCAAATCCTTTTCCTTCCTCCTAAACTTTAGCATTTTCAAGGACAATTCATACACTTTAATATTACCATGTTTATACCTTTATACACATCAGGCATGCAAGGCTATCAGAGTTCTCTTTTGTTTCTCTGTGTTTGTTAATCTAGTAGTAGTAGAAGTTTGAAATCTTGTTCATAAGGGTCACAAAATGCATGGTCTAAATATGAAAATATATGCAAAAATGTAAAGGCAAAATGCTGGCCGTTGTACCTATTGTTTTATGTAGCAGTATAATTTTTTTACTCGAATTCTGTTTCACCTCTTCATACAAATGATTTTTAAAACCAATCTTAAGCAAGGGAAACATTTGAACATTTGAGACGAAACTGTTAGTTTAATACAACACTGCATCTCATAGTTTGAGTTTTGTTGGTCGACAGCTCTGCCCCTAATAGTTACTTATACCAAGCTAAACGTACCTTGTGATTTACAAATACCAAATACTTCTCTTCATGGCTCCAGTCTAGAGAAGCAGTCTAGTCTTGTTCGATGAACCACCGTCAGCAGAAAAAGCCAGCCAGTGGTAAGCAGTAATGGGCTAATATACCTTACAAGTAGACTTAAATATTTGTGGAAAAGTTCTTAAATATTTGTTTTCTACCAATACTTTGTAGGAAGTAATATTATGATTTTTAATTACATTATTATGTGTTTATGATAAGCTACCGAAAAAAATTAATAATATTATTTATGTGTCTGCGAATGTTTGGATTTATAATCGAATTATTATGATTGATTTCCAATCTTTTGGTATGACTTATTGTTGTGGAGGTTCCATAATAAAACGAACATTTTTGTCTATACGCATTTCGATAAACATTGCCTTGCTATTGCACAAAATGTATAAGTGTTTTCAATTTTTACGGATATTAATCAAGAAGAGCATGTCCTACGTCTATTTTCTGATGTTATGTACTTGGGCTGATATCATTTATGATTTTACATGTACGTATGCCTCTAACCTCTATTTTTTAACATGTAACCGATGCAGTTGTTATGTAATATATTTAATTTACGTAATCCATGATACGGCATGACGTTCAATATCAATAAGCATTAATTTATGCAAAAGCTGACATAATCATTTTGCATTTTTAATGGTCTTGCATTTACCAGATTCGCAAGCAAAAATTATTTGTAACTATTTTTACATTGGAAATGACTTATTCCTACAATCAGCAATATGAACAATAAAAAAGCTAATAGACTCCAGAGTTAAGGAAGTGTGATTAATATTGTAGGGTGTATCATAGCTGAAACACTATCTAAAGCTCATATTTATTAAATTTCCATTTTTGTTTATTAATAATTACCTATATAATAATTTGCAGAGAAGCACAACTTTGCAATTCGCGAACAATGTAACGACTTTCTAAAACGCTGCATGAGGTTAAAAGACTAATGTGGAGAAAGCTGTTAAGCTTGCAATTATGTGGGTGAATTCAGCATGAACATGTTTACAACAAAATATTTATTTTATTTCCGATTCTAGCTTTCCATTATATGATTTGGGATATTATACTCTGTTGGAATGTCTTATAGCGCCTACAAAAAATATTATTACAGTGGTAGCAGTGGCGATTATCTCTTCTTGTTAGAATAAACCAGGTAAGGTGACTAGCAAATTAATTAGGGGTTAAATTAATTTTTACAAATGTTTGTATGGCTGTTACTACTGAACAAAATTTATTTAATGATACGCATTTAAGTGGCATGCTACCTGAGTCGCACTGCAATGATTTTTGTGATGAATATCCAACGAGATTCCTTTAATCTCAATCTCAAGCCCAATTACTCAGAAAGTATGTAATTATTCTTACTACCAACAAACAACAACCTCATGTGCAGCAAGCAGAAGATAAACGTCAACAACCTCATGTGCAACAAGCAGAAGATAAACGTCAACAACCTACTCAAAGTAAAACACGTTTAAAGCTTTCTTATTATCCAACAATCTTTTCCTTTTTACGCTCTTCTAGCACAGACGCAATCAGCGTCGGCACTAATTGACCAAACCATCATATTATTGACTTTTCACTTTGCGATAATAAAAAGGCTTATACGAACGCTGCTTTAATTACTATTGTAAAAATTTATGGGAATTTTTATAAATAGAGCAATAATAAAGCCGCATACCCTACTGGATCACTTTTTAAAGAATGAGTATTGAGTAAAGCCAATATTATCTGCTTGAAACGTCCCACAAGATGACACTTTCCGTTTTCCACTTAAAACCTATGTTACCCTACGCAGAACTTGGTACCCCGGAAGCACAAAAACGGCTTGGGTGATGAGGACACGTGTACTAGGCTTTATGTCATATCTTCTCGTGATCGAAGTCTACGTCAACTTTTGCCTTTAAGATTATTTACTGGTCATAAGGCTGCAATAAGTTATCCTCCTTGACAACCTTACAAGACCAGATATCATGAACCATCTCATGAACCATGTACCCCGTAGGACCGATTTTGTCAGGTGTAGACGATGATTTTTGTAAAATATGAGTCAAATCCACCTATCCTCATCATCAATAGATGACCTGTTTTTTACCCCACGTCAAAACTCCCAGCAGTTTCCTCAAACGAGGTGACCGAAGCTAATTCAGCTTCTAGTGAGCTTTCCAAAGTGAGCCGACAAACACAAAAAGTCCCGGAACAGTTTAGACTGCTCAATCTCAACATTCAAAGCAACGTAGCCTCCAACAAATGGATTGCTTTTAATAATCCCATTTTCAACTTGATCCTGCCATATTGGGCTACGGATTGGCTTCCAGCAGTGCAACTTGTCGTGTTTTGGATCCCACTTGTCATGATCCCAGCCATTTAAATCCTCGATTCCCATCACGGATCCACTTGTCCACAGATGACTTTGTCCGCATGGAAGCCAATCGACACTCCAAAGTAGTGGAATTTGTGATGTAGTCCTTTCGGTCCAGACATTTAAGTGCCGGCGGAAAAAGGATGCCCGACTTCCTGTCCCCCAGCAGTTGATCAAAGTAGTCGGGGGACGCCAACAGAAGATTCCGGAAATCTGCAGCATCAGTCAAGTAATCAAAGATTTCTCGCCAAATCTGAAAGTGGAAGAGGAAAGCAATTAAACTTAATTTCTTAAATAAAAAAGTTAACTAAGTATAAAAATTAATTTCCATTCGATTTATGTGCTAGCATACTTCTCGTACTCCTTGACTAGCAGGCAAACAGAATTCCTGGTGGAACTCGGCATCCGTCCCCATTTGTACTGACATTATCAGATGAATGCAATTAACTTTATCTTCTTCCCAACTAGAATAAAAGTTAACATACATCAACTGCGATAATTAATTTAATTATATAACCAAACCAAAAAACCACAACTAAATATGTATTAACATCAAATCACTAGGTTTTTAAACACTAGACATCATAAATCTAGAAAAGAGTTCGGGAGAAATTATAATTGTAACTTACCTTCGAACTTTTAAAACAAGTTTTAATTTTTAATTATCAATTAAACGTTACTCACCGTAAGCCCAAGAGAATATAAAACAGATGACAAGCAAAACTCAAATTTTTATGGTAATAACAATAACAGCAATTTAACGGAACAATTTCTCAACTGGTTTTAATTGTTGTTAATTTAGTAGAAGCGGAATTGAAATGTTTGTGTTGACAGAAACACGGACTGGTTTTGGCATTCAACGGGAAGAGGAATCAGGATTCAAAATGGTTTGCCGAATTCCTCACTCTGTTGTATTTGGGCATCGTGAGAAATCGGAATGCGTTGCCTTCAAAGAATAAAAATAATGTTACAATTTCTGTATTGCTTGGATTTATGTTCTGGAATGAGATGACTTGTAACTTCCAACCATGTATGGATTTATATTACAACAATAATTATCATTATAATTGAAAGCCCTGATTCACGTGGCAAACTTGTTGGAATTCATAGATCCATAAATTGCAACTTCCAAAATAATGCCAATGCAGATACCTTGAAACTTATCTTATGAACCAAACAAGGTTTAGTTTTATGCTACAGCGACAATATTAACACTTTGAGCGAAACTAGTGTATGTAACCTTACTTATTTTAACGTTCTTCGATCCATAAAATAAAAATATAATTAATTACTGCCAAAATTGATATCACAAGCACACCTTTATTCTCAACATTTCATTCTGAATAAATTTACAGTTAGTTTTAATTAGCGTGATTTACTACAGCCCTTTAAATATACGTACCAACCCGTCTTTTGTAACTTAGGCATTTTCAAGAAGCAAGAACGTAACCATTCAATCCTTTTGCCGATTCGCAGTGACTTGCGATCTTCTTGGTCCACTGTAACTGTGAACCTCTACTGTTCCACCTTTCGGCTCAAAGTAATCGGGCGACGCCAACAGAAGATTATGGGTATCTATCGGATCAATCAAGTAGCCAAAGATTTCTCGCCAAACCTGGATGTGCGGAAAGAAAGTTATTAAAATTAAGCTCATGATGAGTCACTTTAGTTTGTGAACAATTAATTTTAATTGTTTCTCACTGGTAACTTACGTCTGGAACTCCATGACCTGTTGGCAACTGGAAGTCCAGGCGGATTTCCCCATCCACTCCATTTCCTGTCGCCATGCTTTCTAGCACAATCTAATGAATGTAATTAACCTTGTTACCTTCCCAGCTACAATAAAAGCTAACGAAGATCACACAAGTTAATTAATTAAATTACTAATCATTGCATAAAGGCATCACTAAATAATCACTTATTCACTATTTTCCAAAAGACGAGCAAGAATAAATTAACCATAGAAAGCAATATCAATTTTAATTTTAACAACTTACCTTCCCAGCTTTTAAACCACTCTCAATTCTCATTTAACAGTCGCGTAGCTGGCCGAGTGGCGCCAGCCTATGTCTGCCATGTAAAACAGGGACAAATGTCACTGTAAGCAGTCCCGCATGGGTTAAATTGCAACTCTCAGAGTGGTTCTCAGAGAAAAAAATTTGTAGCCTTTTTATATTTTTACGACAACAACAATTAACTGCAACTATTCTCTTAGCTTGTTTTAATTGCTGCTAGTTTAGTTGACAAAACATATATTTAGTTAAAAATCGGCGGGAATTGTTTGTGCGAGCACTTTAGCAGCAATGCATAAAATGTGTTTGTTTTGGGATTCAAGGAAAAGAGCAAACATGTGAGCATTTAAACTGATTTACCGCATTCCTCAAACTTTTGCCTTGAGCACTCTGAGACAACCAAAATGCACTTAATGTACTATGAAGCTATCATGCATAGGGATTTTTGATTTCTACGTTGCTTTTTCACTTGTAGAAACTCAAAGAATTGAAGCTTAAAATTGCGGCGTATGCGTAATTTGTGATACCGTCATAATAATATTCAGCCAAATCGAAATCGTAAGTTATCGGGAATATGTGATGAGCAAATGTTAAAGCAAATGATCCACATTTAGCATTAATTGTAAGAGCTGATTGCTTGACATTGCTATCTATGATTCTTTACATTTTGAAAAATGAGGGTAAGCTGGCTTTTGGAAACAATAGTTTGAATATATTTAGATCCTTTAAGAATATATCTTGTACATATATTCTGCAGCTGTATATTTATAATCATTCACACACGCACAATCTTTTCATATTTTTTTCTATTCTTGATATGCTGCAGTAGCTTTCATAGAGGCTTCAAGAGAATAGCCTAGATTTAGCACTTAAATTTGTACACTAATAAGCATCGAAGCACACATATTCGAGATCATATCTAACATGCTTAAGCACGTCTTTCTTTGAAGAATGTAGAACCCTCCACATTTAACGGATTCAACCTTAAAGCTTCTCACAATTCTTCGGCCTAGCTGTCCCTCATATGCCCCATTCCTAATACACCTACTAAATAGCACACTGTAGTGGTTCACCATGGACGTAAAAAGCGTGTATATTGTAGTGAAAATTACCGCAATGGGAAACAATGAAAACCCTAGCAATGATACAACAATATTACCCTTTGGCGCGAGTCTCACGCAAATAAAAAAGGTTCCAGTTGTACTGGCGACCATAACTGATTTTATGGTAGGAATATAGTTGGTTCCATATACGTTGTTAAAAACTGTGGTCAAAATACGTAGTTTTGAGTAAATTTTCATCTGTTGCTGCAATAATTTCGTGTGTATAGGATTCAAGCGGGAAGCAAATTGCCAACTATTTTGCTTTCGCATCATTGTGATTATGGTAATTTTGAATGTGTGCATAAATGCAAGGTTAAAATGTAAAGAGAAAATATAAGCACCCCAGGCATGCAAAAGTACAAACATGTCATAGCTGACCGAACAAATTGTTGCAATTGTGTCGTTATCCTCAGACTGGTCTGTGGTTGTTAATATAATGCGGTACAAATAGGCACCTGGCTGCCAGTACTCACGGCGGTAATAATAGTAAATTGTAGGCCACACAAATGCCGACAATACAAGGTTTTGGCATAGTGTAAATAAAATCCGCGTACGCAGTTTCTGTGATTTTTTAAACGCTCCGACAAAAGAATGTTCTGAAAATATTTTTCAAATTTTGTTAAAATTCGAAACAGCCGTTGAGAAAATTATTTAGATAACTACCTGTTTCCAAATTCGTCACTAATGAATTAATTCCATTGCCCAACTGCATAGCTTCCTCGACGCCCTTCAAATGCACCAATTCTTCGTTAAGAACTGCGATTATAAACACAGGCCATATGCAGTGGAATGCAACTTTTTCATATTGTATCAGTTCCAAATAGATCGAAAGACGATCAACCAAGAAGTATGTTATTGTAAGTAATAGAATCATTATTATTCGAGCATTCATCCTCCATAGTCTGAATCGTAAAGAATTTCTGTTTACAGATAAATTGGCTCTGAGTCCAGGATCCCAAGTTATGGAATACGGAAATCCTAGTGCGTATTGAAGAATGCGGAAACATGTCTGTATATATTTTTCCATTTGGAAATCAGTTCGTCAATATCATGCACAATTCACTTATAGAGCAGAATGTTTCTGTCTTCTCTGGGAAGTTAGAAATGAACATTTATGTAACCAAGTAGTAAGGTTAAGGGGTCTTACGTCTACATGCATAGGTTTCTATCCCAAATATATTTGTTTATTTTTGGATACAAACAATTATGTCTAATTAACCAACGTCCATAATTACCAAGGTATTTTATTGGCATGTTTATGGTTTATTGGAATAAATAGTGTCAATAGTTCTAATTACGGTTGTTGCGAAATTAGTATATTGTCCGTTAAGTACTTATAAAGCTACCAAAATCAAGGAATTATGTACGAGCACAAAATTGCCATATAAATATAATACTACCTAGGTAGTATGTTATTTAATAGACTCGTATGGTTAGAGTAAACATTTTACCGAATTGTTATCCGTCATAACAAACACATAAAAATAACCTGAGTTGTATTGCATAAAATAAAATGTCCACAATTATATGGTTTTGAGGAAAGAAAGGTGTGTAATTATTGGTCTGAAATGCTTTTTACTAAACCTAATACCACAAGTCTTAAAATCATATATAAACTTTTTACTTATTAATAGATCATATTATTCGTTCGTCAATAAATAGATATTCCTTACTCTAAGACTTGATTTACGTAACGCAAAAATACAACTCGGTCCGTAATTTACCATCACGACATTCAAATGAATAAATAAATACAAAAACGTACAAGAAAGCATCCAATTTATAAGCTTTTTATTCCATAATCGTTCCAATTATATCTTGTTAACAATTATAATGTAACTGCCATTAATTGCCATGAACCCCATTATAATTAAACAAGTTAAAAGTAAACTCACTACTGTTCACTGAAAATCTCCAAACCATCTGGTAATTAAGATTGAGACCCAACTATATACGACGTCTACTTACTTTTAATATCTGCCATATAAAACCCCATCAAATTAATTTGATTACCTGACCAAACATTGCACGAACCCGGAATAAATTCCATATGTAACTATTAAAGGGAGGTAGGATAGAGCAAATAATTTTGTACTGAGGGAGATTTTCGGCTCAGGGCGTATATATTTTTCACCCAATTAAAAAATGGCTCAAATGTAAATGATACAGAAAAATGGATTTAACTCGCGATGCATTCACATGCTCACTGTCACCACACACCACCACATACTGTCAATTTAAATGGGCCATATTAATCATACGCCATCAGGATTTGCATTATTACTTATAGAAATTGCTGACGGGATTGCTGATTACGTTTGGCAAAGATTGCATTAAAACCTTTTTTGAGAAAATAGATTTTTGCACAATACAATCCGCTGCAGTCGGAATTATATGGAGAATTTGGATGTATTTAGTAATGAAGAGTGGGAGCGAAGATGCAAAGATGTGTCATATTTGAAAATTTGCTTTCACCCCATATGAATTTAAGACAAGAGATCACGATCACAAATCTGGTGCCTACAGGGAACCTGCCAATTTTTCTTGTATCTTAGGGTTCTCGCTAAAACGAAGGCGCACACCGTGGTTTATAGGCAATCTTTCTAAATATTATTTAAGGATTTGGGCGTTATCAAGGTGATATAAAAGTCATTCCAAGCAATTTCGATCTATATATAAGTATCATTACGAACAAATATACCCCAATTGACTCTTTCATGTTTCCTAGTTCTTCATTAGAAAAACTTTTGTCTAGGTTAAACAAGAACGAATAAAAGTCTAAGCAAAATTTTATATTGCTAATTCAATTTTTTTGGAAACATGATGCAAGATTCCTTTGAAGAAAGGGGTGTATTTCTTTAATTACATTATTTTCTTACAGTTTGACAAAACCATATTC
The DNA here is from genome assembly GCA_027743765.1 of Coecobrya sp. COE2. Taxonomy (NCBI): domain Eukaryota; kingdom Metazoa; phylum Arthropoda; class Collembola; order Entomobryomorpha; family Entomobryidae; genus Coecobrya; species Coecobrya sp. COE2. Next base: position 5,574 of record JAHZMV010002713.1, on the reverse strand, counting down.
CCTGAATAAAACCATTTTTAATGTATTGTATCAAGAGCACATAAGTAATGATGACTACTTACATGTCAGTAAGGTTTATGATCGGTATTCTAAAACATTAGGGGACTAGAATTACCTCTACGACAAAGTAGATACAATACTGCTAGCAGACGTTATGCAAAACGTTAAAAATTTGCAATTAAATTTTACAAAATCAATCCTGCTCACCATTTTACTCATTCATGAGTTCAATTACCTGGGATGCAGCTTTCAAGATGACCAGCGTTAGGTTAGAGAAACTTATTAATATAAACATGTTGCAAAGGTTTGAATGTGGTTTAAGAGGGGGTGTGTCTGTAATTTAGCATAGGCATACCAGAACTAATGAACGTTTTACGTATTTTGGTCTTTCAAAACCAGCCAGTTTTAAATTAAACGTCGATACTAAAAATTTGTATGAACTTCGCTCCGAGGTTCCGTCCCAATTTCACATTTTATAGCGTGATATTAAAGGATTACTGAAGCTGATATATTAAACTGGGACGACGAAGCCGTTGTTGGCTATGTACTATGCGTACACCTTAAATATCCACCTTAACTTCATAGATAAGAGTAGTGGTATAACATTCCTAGTCAGGAAGTCGATTAGCAAATAATCAGGTAATTAATCTTTTATTTACATCTGGTGCATCCGGTTCATAAGGATAAAAAGTGAGCCGTGAGTGAGTGAGGGAACGGGTATATCTATAGGAAAAGGTGCATTTAACTTTACGTGAGTGTTTATGTTTCATCTCTGCATTTTATCAGCGCAATCATCATTATCATTTTCATTATTTTTTATATTATTAAAATTATTTATCTAAATCCAGGCAAGTAGGTATATATGTAAGTATGTATGCAAATGTGGCCATCCTGATCATCATATATGTAAGTAGGTACGTACGTACATTTATGTGTCAAACTTGTCATTATTATCATATGGAGGTGTGTAAGTAGATATATGTACCGAATTAAAGAATACTTTTTGAAAACATTTAAGAAAGGCAGGTACCAAGTCATCAACATTCATTAATTCGGCAAAAAAATTAGATTAGCCAATTAATAATGTTTTTAAATAAAGCAAATTATTCCCAATTACAGACCAAAACCAAATTACAGTTTTGTAGAAACAACCAATTCAAAATCACTTTCCACAATATCCTCTTTGAAAGTGAAAACCACAACCAACATTAACAGTTATTTCCGATAGAACCCCGAACCACCATATTTTTTACCCACGCTCTCTAATTACCACTTGAAACATTTCTTTTTCCCTAAGCTGCTTACGCTCATGACACCATTAACACTAGTATACTCTCTAGACCATGCTCCCTGATCATCCACCCATTTCCTACTACAATCCCCTACATTCTTCAAATTGCCACCATTCCCACCATTTCCAACCCTCCCAACTGAACAACCTCGCCAATTACCACTACTATCACCAAAAGTTCCTCTTTCAGTTGCTTTTTCCGTCACATTCCACTGTATCCCAGATATCGTGTTTTCGAGATGATGGAGTGAAAAATTTCCATTCATATAGGTCTCCGCAATACATTTTATATGATAGCATGCCTCCCTCTCAACCTTAAACACATAACTTGCACAGAATTTATTTAGGGAGCGAAGGAACCGCCAAGACGGGATGAGCAATCAGGAAAGGATTCGTTAAAATTATTAGATTCTAATAGCAAATCACGGAAATGAGAAAAAACCTTCTTTGGTGTTTCTGATATAAGGCTGCAAAAATATGGGTTAATTTAAAATTTAATATAGTTTGACTATCAATCCCGACATCGAGAAGAAAGTCGCTCCTTCAACTGCTCCAGCTCTTCAGAAGTGGTAAAATTGCCGTTTGATACTCTGACAGATGGAAAAATCGTTATAGATATTTATAACTTATTGTCAACGAGAGGAAAGCCAACGTATGAGAAACGAATCCACAGAGAGCCAATATTCATCAGAGAAGGTAATGTTTAAGTAAAACGAATTTTGTAAACTTATTAGGATGCCTTACGAGATTTTATATTTGTTAGAGAGACGATGATCCACGAAAACGTGGGTGGACACAAAAACGCATCCACACCGTTCGCAAAACTTCAAAGCCACCAGGAAAGTAGCTTGTTCGTATTGTAAATTGGAAGGCTGTGAAGAAATGGAAGGAGATGAATCCAGTTATTGAAGAGGTTGAGGAACGTAGTGATGATGAAATAAATGACGTGGAAAATGGTCATTTGCCAGCAGCTACTGCGCCCATTTCTTCCAGGTATGGAAATGAGTTTAGTGGAGAACAGTCCTCTTCGCTAGCTAAATCCCGCAATATTCCTAAACTCTGTTCCACCAGTCTTCTTTGACCCGGCCGGAGGGGGAGACCCCATTCTGTACCAACATAAAGGCACCAATGTTGTGGCATGAGTTTAAGTAAGTTGCTGATTAATTTTTATAAATATTTATTTATTATTATCGCAAAATTCTAATTCTCTTTCTTCCCAAATATAATTAGGAGGAAGGTGTGACTCGAAGGAGCAAAACATTCAACCTGTAGGAGGCGCTTCAAAAACCGAAGGGAAAAAACGTGGGTCCTCTTTAAAACTATCCAAATTGGTAAGAAGATAATTTTGTTAATACTCGGTGATCATGTCCATAAACGTCTCACACATAATGTAATTATTTTACAATTTTTTTAGACCAAAAAACAGAAAGCAAAGATTAAACAGCTACGCGAGGAGGCTGAAAAAAAGAAAGCTGCTGAAGATGCGTGGATTCCATATCCACCCTCAATGGTAATTGAAGGCCTCGCAATTAACGGTGCAGAGAAGAAGGAATATGAGTTTTCATCATGTACAGAGGTAAGCCATATTAAAATGTAAACGTTAGTAACAATTTACTTTGAAAAAAGATAATTGGATGAGGTAATAATTTACAAAAATAGTTTGGCAAGCGCAAATGCTTTGGAATCTCTGCTGGACCATTCACTCTTGTTCTGTTCAGCCAGTCGCTCACCTCCATCCAACACCTCTCCCACTCCACCTTTACAGTACGCATCCGTACTCTCCGCGAATACGCACTACTCACCACTCTTCCATTTTCCGCAACACACAGCGCAGCCGCGTTCTCTCTGTAAGAAACGACATTTCCCCTAAACAAACCCATACACATATTTGCATACCTATGTACATAATATGTACTTCCCCTTCAAAATTCGCTTATGGACAGTGCAAAAATTAGCACCAAATCTCACATAAACGCTAAGGAGATCCAATGGGAAAATAATCGCAGCGCTAGGTAGACATATTATACTACTAGTGGCTATCAGGGAAAGTAAGTTGAAATATAAACTAGTCCTGCATTATATCCCACAATTATTCCTTCTGGTCCGTCCGAAATTATTGATACTACGGTTTTGTGCTTTGCTTGGATGGATAAATAAATTAATAACCTTCTGCGTTGTAACTATTTATTGCAGTTGGGAAGGAGGCCAGTGTCTTTAGTCCCATCAGGTCAAACTGCAGATCATGGTGGAAATAAATGAAGTGGATGTAGAAATCCCCAAGGAATTCCCGTTATCCACTTTACAAGGTGTTCTGGACGTAAGTTACAACTGAACGTTGCAAGAAAAAGGGGCATCGAGCGGTTCCTGCTTGTAGACAACCTTCAACTTCCGTTTGTAAACAGGAAACCGATACCTATCCCAACAAAAACGAAAACCGTGCCCACGTACGACTTTTCATGAAAAAGTTTGACTTTGTTTGCGCATGAAAATGGACAAACAAAGTCAAACAAGTCTCCCTTCGCTCATTGAGAGAGAGAAGGGACCGCTTTCGAGCTGGTTAAATGCTCTTGCAATGCACACAACAAAGAGGCGAAGCTTCGTTTTTTCCGTTTATTTTTTTGCAGCTCACTTGTTCCACTACCAACACAACTCTCAACATAGAAGCCATACACTTTTCAGTCCCCTCGACTGTGTTTTACGCAGAAACAAATTACGCGATATCACCAATCATTTCTCACCTTCAGTTTAATTTAGTTAAGTTTATTGATAAAAATAATCATTTGGAAAAAATAATGTGAAATATGTGATGAGTGTAATTAAAAAGTTAAGCATTACAAAATGCCATCCAGGCATGATACGGTTAAAGTGAATAAATAATTAAACTTGTTTGGCTTGCGCTAGTGAAATGGTTTCGACTTAGCTTTGTTTTTAGTTTGGAGCAGACTGGGATCCACAAGGCCACCAGAGCAGAGACAATAGATAAAAAAAACTGACTAATTAGTCATTAGTCCAGACGGACTGTAATGAGGAGGACAACATTGCTTACAAATCGCAGTGGAAATTAAATATTAAAGAAAACTAATCATAAAACTCAGATTGACACGAAAATGCTTCAACAGGTTATGTAGTATTTTGAGGACATTGTGAATTAAAATAACCAATCAAACCTTGTAATTAGCATTCAGGGTCTATGAGAATGACTGCTGACAGGAAGGGGAATTTTGTTCTTTTGTTTATGGAATAGGAAACTGGAATTATCAAGAATTAGTTGACGAATTAGAAGTGTGAAAAGAATGTACAACTTTTGCTTATTTTAATGCTGAATATATATAGCTAAGAGAGCAAATTGTTTTGCTAGAGGAGCTACATGCTACAGCTTATTGTGAAATATCTTCCGGAAATACCTACACTTCGTGAAGATTGGGCTGAATGGCATATTGAATACATGGATGATCATCCAAATTTTGGCAAAGAAATAAGGCAGGGTCTTAAAGAATTTTGTAAGTGAAACAGAAGATTAGTAAAAATAAATCACTCTTTAAAACTGAACATTGTACATACTTTTCCTTGTTAGTTTTACGTTGTATTTTTTCTCAATATCTAGTCTATATGACTAATGGCATAAATTCATAATTTGTGAATAGCGAAACGATTGGCGTCAAGGTAGTTGCCAGCTAAACGTGTATAAGATTGGATTTATAACTCGAATTTTGATACAAAACAGCCAAAATGAAAACCCTTTACCTTCGCGCCTAACCTTGGTGGAGAAAAAACCGTGCATCTAGTATCATGGAGAAGTTCACCATCGCTAACTGCTCCCGGATGTTTGGCGGATTTGTTACCAAAAAAACATGTCATTCTTTCTTCATAAGTACGATTTTATATAGCAAATATTTGTTATGCAAGAAACTGGTTTTTTTGTTTTTGTGTGTAGCAAGCCGTATATTGTGTATGCCTGTAAAGAATACAATGGTGTAGCGAGTTCTAGTGCAGGCCAATCAACCACCTACCGCAGATATGTGTGCATATAGGGTACGGACGGCCCCAAATTGTTGCAGTGCAATGGTCTATTATAGAGGAAATACAGAATATATTAGTCGGTTACATGTATGTATATATATGTTCATAACATAGTATAGGGGTAATCTGAAGCAAGTGAAAAATCATTTGATCCAAAACTTGTACTTATCGCTCCTGCAACGCTGCGCTGTGCTTATCCGTACCAAGGTCCGTAAACATAGAGACAGACAAACGACCGGACAAGAGGTTCGGAACCATTTGAA
>JAHZMV010002712.1:0-10778 GCA_027743765.1 Coecobrya sp. COE2 | reverse complement strand
GACTTGGTCTTCAGTTGGCACTTTACCGCCACTTTTTTGTCATTTACAACGTGAGAACGTATTTTGGGATTTCGCCGCTTAGTGCACTGCTAGGCCGAAACACGTTAAAAATAACATACCTTTTAAACCAATCTTAACTTAGATAGTGGACTTAGTCCACTATGGCCAGTTTCTAGTATTAAATATTATATCTTTACTAGTTATCTATGTAAAAGGCATCCTGTAGCAATATTTGATAGAAATTAATGTGTTTCCTAAATACTATATATAATTAATCTACAAATATATTTAATTATACTCTGGTTTGTATATTTAAACTTAAAATAAATAGATGATATCACAAACTACTAGATAAAGCTACCACTGTAAACGATCAGTACTTGTACTAATTTGATTTATTTATAAGTTAATTAGACACTAAAGATTAACTGACAGATAGTTAGCAGCGATAACTATTTTAACTAACTTTCGTAATTAAATTAGCCCATTCGAAGTGGACAATCTCAGCAGTACAAAAAATATTTGTTATTTACAGCCAAAGCAGAAAAAAACGTTCCAAACCGAATCGAGAAAAAAAGTCGTCTCATTCGACCCCAGGAGTAAGTGTGGCAAAAATGAAAGACGGTCTAGTTGGGATACAGGTGACAGGGTTGACGAAAAAATAACAGAAAACTGTTTAACTTCTTAATTTAGTCTACTTTAATTACTTAGTTTTGCTAAATTGTTTTTTAAACGTGGGTAGCATCTTTTCGGGTGGAATTTAAGTGGGTGGTAAACGAAGATAGTTGAAATGGGTAGCCAAAATCCTTTGCTCAATCCTTTGGTATTTAATTGTCAATTATTTTATTCTTGACTAAATCGTAACGGTAAAGTTAATTGTTAGTTAAATCCTTACTTTGTTTTGTAATTTTTGAATTTGACAAGGTGGTCCAGAACTTGTTCCAGTACATCCGTGACCCGAAAGATGTGAGGAGCGTTCGACTTGTTTGCCATCTTTGGAATGACCTCTCGCTTAGACTTTGGCGTTCCATGATCGCCACGGCTAGAATTGTACACGGCACCCCAACCAGGGCCCTGTCACCGTTGGAACAACATTCAAAATGGAATACCACTTGGACTACTGATGATTTCTTTCGGGTGTTCCGAAATCCCCGTGATCCCTGTCTGCTGGTTGAGGCACCATTCAAAAGGTTCATTTTCAAAGGTCTAAAATTTGATCCTCTGGATGACGACGCCTCATCCAGCTTTTGGACTGCAATTGGACCATATGCCACTCATGTTACGTTTGAATCATGTCAATTCAACGGCAACCATCCTGACATATTCGTCAACATTTTGGTTACGAAGTTGACTGCCCTTCAGTCTTTGACGCTTATCAACTGCGAAAGTATTCCAGGAGTGTTGAACGACCCTTATCTAATCCATGATAAGAAGTATCGCAGGAACTTAAAGCGAAATTGTGCCTTGAGAACCATTAAAATCGTCGGTAGCTCACCAATTCGTTTCTTTCGACTGCTGCTGATCGCGCCATATATCGAGGTAAAACTCTTAATTAAAAGCAAACTAATTTTAACAAATTAATTACGTACCTACTTAAATAACCATCTATTTTTGTTTCAGAGCTTAATCCTCAATGAAAATTTAATCAACCCGGGGGACTACCGCTTCATGCCAACACTCTATCATGTCGCGATGGAAATGAAGGAGGATTTTAGTCAAGACGTTTTTCCGCTTAAACGTTTGGACGTAATGGATGCACTTTTCTTTAACATTTTGTTTCTGGATTCTTCACGGCATTGGCGACGCCTAAACTTCCCACTGGAACATTTATCGCTGACCATCACTAACAAGCCATCAGGGGGAAATGTGGACGATATCAAGAATATTCTAGTTCCAGCCATCCGTCAGCATGCTGGAACGTTAAAGACTTTGAAGATCTTCAGACCTCCGGTGGACCAGCCTCTACTTAAGTCTCCCTTTCAGTTTCCAATGGAATCCTTGGAAGAATTAAGTCTTTCTGGAAACATTACGCGTTCCTTGGACTTGCTCCGGAAGACGCCGAACCTGAAAGCGTTACATGTTGACCCTCGATCCTACAACAACTTGGAGAGGATGAGGAAATTGTTTTATCCGGGTTACGAAAACATAATGGTGAAGAAATTTGCGGAAAAATATCGTCCATTTGGGGGTCGAGGTATCTTTAAGGTGGGAGATGGAGAAGAGATTTTACTGGAACAGATGGAGCATTTGCACATCAATCTGGACATTAATCCTAGTTCGGTGCGAATAATGCGGCTAATAGCAGATTGGATGCCTAATTTGACATCTTTGGAGGCTATTTTGACAATTGCTGGATTTCGCGCTGTTTGCCGTGAACTGCCTAATTTAGAGGCGTTAGTTGTCTTGCATGGTAGCCAGGTGAATGATGAAGCTCTGACGGCGACAATTGAATCTCCGAGGGAGCCAGCTAACATCACGGCACTCCGTCGTAAGTTAATCAGTTTACTTTATGGATTGTAATCCATATTTCATTGTTGTTTCATTAATCATAAATGTATTAATTATTGCTTCCAGGTCTGAGAAAGTTTCATCTGAAGCAGTTATGCGATACGAAGAAATACCGACTTGGAGATAAATCCGTCTACGAAGGATTTTTGAAAATGGCCACCTTGAAATCTGTTCACATTTGCGTATCTGAAGAGGTGAGTTATTGTTTGCTATTAAATGTTGAAATTAAAATTTATTTTTGGTTGATTTTTGCTATTTATTTCAGATGACACGTTTGGCGGAGTTGGACTTGAAGTTACACGTGCCAGACGTGAACTTGACAAGAATTCATCCTCCCATGAGTAGGGAATGGGAATGCTGCAAACTTCAAGCCTTTAAGAAAATGATTGATATTTAGATTATGATTTTGTGTCTGGATTTTAAAACTATTACTATTAATTATATAATTTTCGCATAAATATTCCATAAATTAAGTATTAGTTAATTTTACAATGTTTTAAAATTTCTTCTTGTAAGTGCATTTTGCAAATTGTTTTCTCTATTATCAGTTGTTCCTAAGATGGGTTTTTGATCTATCTAAATGCTAAATACTTTAACTAATTACTTAATAATTTAATTTTCATCGACTCTTTTTGTCTATTGTGTTTTATAGTGGAATGCGTAGAGGGAAAATGAATGTAATATTAGTTAGATAAAGTTAATTAATAATTAAAAATTAGCACCAGTAATAGTTATATTATTAACTTTCATAATTAAAATTGATAAACAAGCGAAGAGAGGAAACAAGAGCATAAATTTCAACTTCAAGTAACTGGACGGTCGGTCAAGTGGTTTTGATCTTATAACGCCCGTCGTCAGTCAGTCGTCGCCTCATCAAAATGTTGCGTCAAAAAACGTTTTGGTAAATGCAAGCCAGAAAAATGTTGCAAATTCATGGAGTATAAAAACGTGTACATTTTTTTGTCAATGCACCCCAGGGGTAAAGGCGGTAAAACGAAGAACGCTCAGACAGCCAGCACCTAACAAGATTCTGATTGACGATGACAAGCAGTTTTGAGAAGCGAAAAATCTCATTCGTAACGTAACAACATTACTTAATAGTTTTTTTTAAAGTAGTTTCGTTTACCAATTAAATTGCAAATTATTTAGTTGAAACGAGTTTCGTCGACATATATTTTTATAAAAAGGTTGTTAGCTAATTTTTATGGAATAATTAGGAGAGGATTAAAAAAAGACGAGCGACTGTTCATTCAGCGACAATGGATAACCCGAACCCTTTGTTGAATGCTGTGGTAAATTTCTTAATTATTGTCAATTACATACACTAATTTTGCTTAAAATTTATCTGCAGCGACAGGTGGTCCAGAATTTGTTCCAATACCTACGTAACTCTGAAGATTGGAAGAATCTTCGACTTGTTTGCCATCTATGGAATGACCTGTTGTGGTTGGAGTGGCGTACAATGATCGCCACGGCTAGACTTGGACCAGGTACTCCAACAAGATCCCTGTCTCATTTGGAACGGCCTTCAAAATGGAACACCGACTGGGCTATTGATGACTTTTTGAGGATTTTTCTCGACCCCAGTGATCCCTGTCAACTGGTTGAGCTACCCTTCAAAAGGTTCATTTTGAGCGGAATAAAATTGGAGGCGACACCTCTCTTGAAACCTGTCGATGGCCACGCTTCACCCAACTTTTGGAATACAATTGGACCACTTGTCACCCACCTTACCTTTGAAGCCTGTGAATTCCAAGGAGACAGTCCCGACATATTTGTCGACATTTTGGTTAAGAAGTTACCTGCTCTCCAGTCTTTGACGCTTATCAACTGCACAACGGTGCCAAGGAAGGTTATCAACTCTAATCTTGTGAATGATACGGAACTCGTTAGAAACTTGAATCGAAATCGTACCCTGAGAAGCATTAAAATCGTGGGTAGCCCACCAATTTGTTTTGCTCGTCTGATAATGATCGCTCCATATATTGAGGTAAATGATTTAATTAAAGTGTAAAACAGAAAACAAATTGTATCATTTAATCCATCATTGATTTAAATAATTATCCTTCCTTGTTCCAGAGCTTAACATTGGATGACAGCTTAATCTCCCAGAGTGAGTACGGGTTCTACCCTATAGTTTATAATACACTCTCTAAAGTGAAGCTGATCCTTGGTCGGTCTACCGTTGGGCTCAATAGTTTGGACGTGATGGACGTATTCTTCTTCAACACTTTGTTTCAAAGGCAGTCACGATTTTGGAGACGATTGAGCTTTCCACTGGAACATTTGTCATTGACAATCACAAACGACGTACTTGCCGGAATTGTTGATGACGTTGGAGATTATTTACTTCCCGCCATCCGGCAACACTATGCATCGTTAAAAACTTTGAAGATTTTCAGACCTCCGGTGGACCAGGTTCCTCTTCAGTCGTCCTTTCAGCATCGTATGTTGGGGATGCGGGAATTAAGCCTTTCTGGAAACATTACGGGTACCCTGGAATTTCTTAGGAAGATGCCTAACATGAAAGTGTTACGCATTGACTTTCGAAGCTACGACAACTTGGAGAGGATGAGGAAATTGTTTTATCCGTCAAACCAAGAAAGAATGATTAAGAAATTTGCTGAAAGATATCAACCGTTTGATGATCGAGATGTCTTTAATGTTGGACGACAACAAAGGATTCGATTGAGGCTGATGTGTCATTTTCATCTTAACTTGGAGATGGTTCCTCATTCGGTGCGAATGACAGCGGATTGGATGCCGAATTTGAAATCTTTGGAGACAGTTTTGTTCAAGGATGGATTTCGAGCCGTTTGCCGTGGACTTCCGAATTTGGAGGATTTGGTGCTCTTATATGACAGTCGGGTTGATGATGAAACGATAACAGGAATAGGAAAATCAACAAGGAACCCAGCTAACATCACGGCACTACGACGTAAGTTAATTCTAGTTTACTTTAGGTATAATCAGTATTTATTGATTCTTGGTTAAGTAATCATGTATTAATTATTGGCTTCAGGTCTGAAGAAGTTTCATCGGAAGATGCTATGCGATGCAAAGGAATACCGACTTGGGAGCCAATCCGTCACCGAAGGATTTTTGAAGATGACCAACTTGCTATCTGTTCACATTTGTGTAGATGAAAACGTGAGTTTATCTTTAAATATAATAATAAATATTATTAATTCAGCTTTAAAACGTGGCCGTGTGTTATAATTAAGGGATTCATTTTGGCTCTTTTTACTGTTTATTTCAGATGGCTGCTGAGGCGGAAGAGGCGTTGAAGGATCACGTGGAAGATGTGAAAATGACAAGAATTCATGAGACTCCACCCGTCAATGAGGAATGGGAATGCTGCAAGCTTAAAGCCTTTTTGAATATGATCAACATTTAAACATTTTGGGGAACTTGATTTTTGTAGGTTTTCAAATGTAACTTTCCGGTTTTATACATACAACACCCAACAATAAAATTTTAGCTAAATTAGATGTGTTATTGTTACGATATTGCAACACGTGAAAATAGCTTTAGTTCCTATTGTTTTTCAAAAAGTTAATGTAATAGTTAATAAGAAGTGTTTATGATTTACCAAAATCCAATGATTAATCCACAGATATAATAAGTCTGTTCTAGTTATTCATTTTGTACACATATTTAAAAACGTTGAAAATAAATCGTTAAAATTAAAACCATATAAACCTTTGGAACAGAGATATTTAATATTCATTACTGTACTTTTAAAGTTTTTACAAATTAATTTTTCAATCTTTAGTGTCGTACAATTTAGAAATTCCTTAATTGTTTTATGTGAATAAGTAATCGAATGACAGAATGAATTTTGATTATCAACTTAATATCCCATCCTCTATCATCGTGAATCCATACGACTTATGTCGCCTAGGTATCCTGAATACCGGTGATTGGTCCCTCTGAAAAAAATAGTCCGATATAACAAAATCATTTCCAGTATATCTGCGTGTAAAATATAATTTAAAACACTTACCTTTCACCGATACATTTATTGTCCGGGTAATTTTCTTATTGTGATTTAATGCTATACATTGGTATACGCCTTGATGTTCAACTTTTATCTTTGGTAATGCTATCAAGATGGTTTGTAGTGTCTGATTATAGTCATTATCCTCATATTCCGACAAATAGATGTCATTCTGAAGTTGAAGTTCAGCCTGACCTTTTCTGTCATACGAATATTTTGTTAGGTTGGATTTTAATTCATGACCATCCTTTGTGACTGTTACTATGGCCAAGGGTTTTCCATCAATTACAGTACAAGTTAGCACCTTTCCCCTCAGTCCGACAGTGAAAGTTACACTTTCATTTTTCATTTCTACAAACTTGGGAGCCACCCCAGGCAAGACTGTCAGGTTCTTTGAAAGTTTGTCCCATTCTCCGCTATCCTTCTGTGCCATCCAGCATTCCACTGAAATCATGTCTTGTTCTGCAAAAGCATGCCCAAATTTTGATTCCGCTGTGTCAACCGTATAACCCATATATGCATTGTCATTCAGTTGCACAAAACCACCTAGCCCTACCCTGTCACGACACGGCATATTGTTATGATCTTCTTGTGACGGTTTGAGAATTCTATTTGTTCCATTTTTCCAACCTATTTTTAAATAGGCTCCACCCGCGTATAAAAGCTTTCCACCAAAGCACATAAATACCAAGTCTTCGCCTTCGTAATACAAGTCCCGATCGTATTCCCACAAGTCGACGGCTTTAATTGCTTTGGCGAAGGTTGTAGTAGAGCCATTATCATTGACTTGTTTGTCACAGAAATAGTTGTTCCACAATGGCTTAGCTCCGCCATGCCTAAAATATCTTCCTACTGTCAGAAATATTTTCTGTGAAATAGGGGCAGTCTTTAAATCCGCTGAGCTTATAACTGTTTTAAGTAATACGCATTTTTATAAATAATTATAATAATATTTTTAGTTGTGATAATTTTAGATCGATTACTTACAATCGTTAACCGAAGTGAAATTAAATGTCTCCTTGTCGCCATTAGCAATTTTAATTCTTTTTGATCTATCTGCTATAAGGCCGTTAGCCTGACGATGAAACACGTTTGAAAATTCATCCATAAAATCAAGGTTCTCTGATTTACAAACGACTGCCATCGTAACCATTTTTAGGTATGGGAGTATTTTGTAGCAATCATTCTTACGGAATTTTTGCTTGGGATTAATCTCTCTGTTTCCCATGTCAATATTTTTGAGAATGGAATCTCTTATAACCTGAACACCTAGGGGATATATGGACATACCGACATACATTTTTGGTGGTTGACTCCACCCACCGGAGCAACAACTAATATACCTTGTACCGCGTCCATTGTAGGCTTCAATCCCAGCACTTGCATTTTCATGAAATATCGATCTTGGGACAAACTTAAACTGATTCTCGGTCATATTGCTACAACTTTGGGTAACGTTGAAAATGACAAATGGGATTCTATTAGTTTTTCTTCTGATGGTTGAAGTTTGGGATTCAACTATTGAGCATCTATACAAGCCAAAAATGTGTTCATCGAGAGAATCTCCGTGGAATATAAATCCAATTTTTGGATCAAAGGTTACATGATTTGCTGAGATATTGAACAGCTCGAAAAATTCCGATTGAGACGTTTTATTCACAGACTTCTTCTCAAGCACAACTTTCCAGTTTGGAGATGCTGGACGGCAGGGCAGTATTAGTGGAGGATGATTATTAGAATTTGCAGGTATTTTCAATGTTGTGAATTGGTTTTCAAGTTTTTGTTGATCTATAAAATAAATAAAAAATATTTTGTTACACCGATCTCCCATGAGAGAGGCATTCAAATTAATATGTTACCTCCCCATTTGAAAATGTGTACGCTGGGATTGGAAATATGTAAACTATCATCAACAGGTGCACAGGTTAAATTAACGCTGAGAAAGTTTATGAACAAGCGTACATTAATTACACTCCTAAACATGATATTCACTGGTTCCACTGTTTCATTACTCCAGCTTGAGATTCTATAGTTTGACATTCTTGCATAGCGGTAAGCCTCTTCCAGATTCTAAACATTAAAAGGAAATTCATGTGAAAGGATTTTTATTTTTTTTATAAAATTTGGACAAGTTAATTTGTTTTTTGCGTACCTCAACATGTGAAATTTTTAAAATTACTGGATATTCTGCCTCACAAACAACGTCTAATGCTTTGATTTCATTTTTCGCTGGAATCACCACGTCGCTTTCATGTTCCACTGATATAGAATCAGTCCTTCCTGAGTGGTAATAATGGATGAGTCTCATTTCTGGTAATTTCTTAATTACAGCTCCATTTGTAATGGTTACCGTAAAGAGAAGCAATAAATGAAGTACTTTATTTCCCTTTGTAACCATCACTGTGCCGTGGAGATTCAATATATTGTAGTTATATACAATATATGTAGTTTAAAACTCTAATAATCTTGATTTGTCACAGTTTTACTTTTCCTGATATTTAATTTAAAAGTAATCCTCAGAAATTTTGATGCTAAATATTATTAGTTCCGTTTTGAATTATGTATTATCATAATTGTTTTTGATAAATTGAATGGCTGAATTTTATACCTACAATCGAGATCCGAGAATATAATACTGGAAATTCTCCGTCAAATGTACATGCAACCATTCATTATTATTTTTTTCCAACTATTTTGATTCCAATAATACAAAATGACGTGTATACTTAATATTGACGCAATATTATATATCTTTTACGTATTGTACCATGTCTTCTATTCAGACGGTGGCAATATAATATTATTTTTTGAGTGATCAAGTCATGCAATAATAAGAGATGTCCATACAACACTAATTTGAATACACATCTAAATGACAACTTTATTCAGTCGATGTTGGAGGAGAACAGAATGACGGTCTGTATGTTACTTTAATCAATTCATTTCGCTTTCATTTCACTGCATACATTTTTAACAATAAATGACGATGCGTTCTTTTATGTAATGCATTGTGTAAGAACGTTACGTGTGTAATTTTTTGTACGGATATGGTATGGTAGTCGTGATGTTGATGAGATGGGACAATATGGTCAGCGAGACAGGTAGCAGTAGTGTTGCAAAATGAGAAGGGAAAACGGATTTAGTTAGACAGGTATTTTTTGCACTGCTAAATAATGCTGCCTGCGGGCAGGTGATGTTAAATGCAGAAAACCGCTGGTCTGTTTGATTGAAGGTCATTTTCCAGTGAAACAATATATCTGAAATACATTTTCATAGCGGTGTTCTTGATTCAAACACGTAATTTGTATATAGTATATTGTAGTAAGCATTTCTTTCTTCAAAATTCTCAATATTACATGAAATTGCGATATTTAGATAGAACTATTTTAGGGCTGTTGAATATGCTTGCTTGAGTTGTACATTTTCCCAATACTTCATCGTGTCACGGAATATATTTTGACATTCTCGTCAAATGTTTCGATTAACATGCTAACATGTGACTATGCATATGCACGACAAAATTTTAATTTGCTTTTAGCTGAGCAACAATTATATTTGTCTCGAGCACTTGAAAAGTTGTAGACTATCTGTAGATATGTCAATATTTTTTCATGTTACGTGACATCATTAAGACCAGATTAAATTTCGACATGCAAATAATCGTGAATTATAACATTTTATTTTGTTTTCCAACTAAATAAATGTTTAGCAACCGATTTTTTCAATGCGCAAAAGGTATATTGTAAAAAATTACTTTGACGTCTTTTCTTATTTAAAAGGAAAATCCTTTTATTTACTCACTTTTTATGTATATGCCATTTATGTATTCAATTGATAGTTATGAAATTAGACTCGACTCTTCCATCACAATTGACGTCTACCGTTTTATTTGTTATGAAACAAGTAAGAAAATGAAGTAATTATTTACATGATATTCCAAACTATAAACTTATTAATATTCATGGACATCGTATTGTCAGCACAATGAGCATTGTTACAATTTGATAAATGATAGCTACTGGAATAAATAGATTATCTGGTGAGATAAGATTTTTTATTTCGGTATCCAATGTTAAAAGTTGTACTATGGGAGTGCTTAACACGGAATTAAAGTGCTACATATACTGAATGAATTTACCACATGTGTTGTTTTTTATTTCCACATGTCATATTTTTAAACTTTCAAAATCAGCTGTTTTTCCTTGATTGTGGGGGAGGGGAAGGTCGAAACGAATTTCTAAGGTCGGGATTGTATTCCTTGAATAGGAAT
>JAHZMV010002711.1:0-13569 GCA_027743765.1 Coecobrya sp. COE2 | reverse complement strand
ATAAAAAGGGTAGACTACTACTGAGAACCCTTTTTATACTTATAAATTTCCGGTTTTAACCGGATCGCGAGTGCAGGCATCGCTAGAAGTTAAACAACTAAACACAGTAACCCCAGCCAAAGCATATACAACGCACAAGCATATCTTAATTACTGCGTAGCCTGGACTTGAAAATGCACAATGTGTTAATTCATACATTAACAAACCAAATTTTATGGTGTGGATTAGACAGTGGAATTTAAAGAAAATATTACATCGGATTTTTCCCGTGGATACTGGATGAAGAATTGAGTTATCATCTTGCTGCTCCACATTACACAGTGCAAATGGTCCAGATAACTTATTCGTCAATCTAAACTGCCGCGAAATAAGATTCTTGGCGCTAGTCATTTTTGAATAACTAAACGTCTAATAAAATATTGCAGGGTGTAGTTCTGTTAATTTATTTTCTATTTAAATCAAGTTATTAGAAAACTATAGTGTAATACTTTGAATTTTAAAGTTTTAAAATATATGAAGACTAAAGGAGTCGGGATGTCTCTGAGCTACTTGTCAGTAGGTAGTACGGCGCTTTCAAGTAAATAAATTAAAAAGTAAAATATGAATACCAGAATAAGATAAGATATAATGATATACTCCGTCACAATTCACATGTAAGATATATGTAAATTACATTGCATTACCGGCATATTATATTTATAATTATTTTTCTAACCGTAATAAAACACGGGGAATTTCTATGTATAATAACATCATAAAGGACGTTACCCGACCGGCTGGATATACCACGAGTTGTTTACATTTGTCTACACTCTAAGAAATTTATATTAATGGTATACTTGCAAAATCGCTTAACAAAATAATGTATGCTCAAGATATCCACGAAATTTCATCAATTATCAAGCTTTGTTCCAGAGAAACGAATAGAATCAACTAAAATAATATGTATTTAATATTTGCGCTGTAATTGTTCCCAAGTCGTAAGAACGTAGATTTTAATTAATATTGTCGTTATTTGTGTTACTTTAAACAATAAAGAGATAAACTAGTTATGAATCTTGAAAATTCTAGTATAAAATTGTAGTACTAAGCAAATTACCAAAATCGTAATGGATAGCTTTTATGTATAAACATGGAATAGATCCCAGCTAAATATTCGATTTGAATTTATCAGAAGCCGTCATCTCAAATGGTAAAGTACAAACATGAATAAATAAAGTTTACGTGTTTAAATTGTTTATTAAATCCAGCTTTGTAAAATATTTTAATATACAATTTCATAATTACTAGGTTTGCTACAATTAAAACAATTTATTTCACTACAAGAATTACAATATAAGCCAGTATCTAATTAGTATCATCTTACATTGTGTGTTCACATTTTTATAATTAATACTAAAATAACAATTGCATGATCAGCCATTTTTGTTTTCTTCCACTCGTCAGCTACAAAAGAAGCAATACACTGGCGGTCCAATCAATTCCAAACTTGATTACAACTAACGGTGTGATTTTCTCAAAAAAGTTGCTTGACCCAATTCCAATCCTGACGTCCCCCAACGCTTTAACCGTCAGTACATCCCATCTACGCTGACGTATATCCTGACACGTTACATGTATGTCTTGCTTCCATTTTAATCTTATGTTCCTGCTTAACTCATTCACCTGTCCAGGGTAGTGATAAACTAATGCAAAGTTCTAATAAAACATTAGTACGAAATATTCAAAGAAAATAATGACCCACAAAGGCAAATGATTCCTAATCCTTTCATTTAAACAAATGACGCTTCCAGTAACTATCCAAAACAACTGAAAAATGGTATTCCAGAGTGTGAGCGTTTCCTGGAAGCAGTTATTGACAAGCCCCGTAAATATCTGAAGCTTCCTATATTCCAATATGCGGTTGATGGATGACTGGGATAATTTAACTCGGAAGACTTGCTTTGCCAACTTGTTTACGACAATGTATGATATAAATAAACAAGTAAACGTATTCAGAACCCCAAATGCGGTTACCATTGCTATATCCCAGATATCATAAACTATAGTGATTGCACGCAAAGTATAAAATATCAAATTTTGCCAAATCGTATCACACAATACTGGCTTTAGCATTGTTGTAATGGGATTTATATCAATCATTATATAAATTCCAGATGTTATTGCAATTGCAAATATTGTTGCAAATGGAGCTTGTGCTGCAAGTATTTTTATAGAAATTGCATTTGACAGTGATTTATTTAGCTGCATTGTGGCCGAACTAAATATTGAATTCATAACTGTACAGATTTCCAAACATCTCTGAAGATCGAAGTAGAACTGCGTTGCTCCACCGATAGCAAATAGAGCGTTTAGGTAAATCTTAACTATTGCATACCCAGGGGATACACATGTATAGTATATCATTTCGTGGAGCAGCAGGATTACTTTGATGGTATAGATTACGTAATGAAATTGCAAAAATTTCTGAAAACGGAATTGTGTTTTGTATTCAGGATGTACGTTTGGATCACCAATACCATTTACTATCTTAAATATTGCGAAAGGACCGGCTACTTTATTCGTCAGTATAAACTGTCGCAAGATTAGTTGCTTGGCGCTCGTCATTTTTTCGAGTGTATGTAATCAAATTTATTGTTACGTGGAATGCGACAACTATGAACAGGAAATTACTCCGGATAAACTTTACAACAAACTGTTTTAGATGGCGCTAGGTCTATTTTATCGTCAAATAAACGATCGGGTTTATCTGAGATTGCAAATTTCAGAGAGGAATGAAATATTTCTAAACCAGTTTGACAATTCTAAGCTCGTGTATGATAGCTGAACTTAAATTGCTGCTACTGCTGCTGATAGGTATGAATAAGGATGTCAGATGTCCGTTAGGTAGGGTAGAATCGTAGGGTTAGGTAGGCTTATTAAAATGATTAGATAAAGGAACCAATTAAATTAGATAAAATGAGGAAAGGGTGTTCCAGCATTCCAGCATGAATTGTAATTTGCAATAGTCATAAGATATAATTAAATCAATTTAACGGTGACACCTGCTAGAGACTCAGTTCTTATTTTTTACATAGGGGAGGTTTCTTCGTGAATATAGCAACCAAATTTGAGAATAGTTATGCATTTCATTCTTCATTCGTTATTCACCATCATTTACATGGTTTAAAAAATAAATTTACTGTTGTACATTGTTACGGACGTGGAAATTCTTACAAAAAGCGAGGAAACGCAATTTTTGCAAAAAACCGTTGGTAAAAAAATCCCTGATTTCAAGCTCAATAACCCTGCAGAGCAAAAAACAGAATTCCAAATACCCTGCTGCCAAAAAATCCCTGTTTTCAAGCTCAATAACCCTGCAGAGCAAAAAGCAGAATTCCAAATACCCTGCTGCCAAAAATCCCTGTTTTCAAGCTCAAAACCCATGCTGAGTAAAAAACAGAATTCCAAAAAAACCTGCTGTCCAAAAAAAATCCTTGTTTTCAAGCTGAAAACCCCTGCTGGGACAAAAAAACATAATCCCACAAAACCTTGCTGGCCAAAAAATCCCTGTTTTCAAGCTCAAAAACCCTGCTGAGCAAATAAACAGAATTACAAAAAACCCTGCTGACCAAAAAATCCGTTTGCAAGCTCAAAAACGCTTCTGAGCAAAAAACATAATTCCAAAAATCCCTACTGGCCAAAAATTCTATGTTTTCAAGCTCAAAAACCGTGGTGTCCGAAATCCCTGCTGGCAATCGTTGAAAACCCTGGTAACGCTGTTACCGGGTTACGTAAGAATTTCCACGTCCGCATTGATACATGCCGATAGGAATAATTACTTCCAAGCGTTTGAATTATTGATTTGGCTGTTACATCCGTAGTCATTGTAAGTAATATTGTCATCCTTATTATTTAATTTTTAAGTTAAGTGATGAATTAAACGGTTTAATTTGATTAAACTAACGACTTAAAATATTTAATTATACTAGCGACTTAAAATATTTAATTAGACCAGCGACATCGAATATTTAATCAAACTGGCAACTTGAAATGTTTAATTGAATATTCGGTTGAATATTCGTAACGTTATTCCCCCGCCCAAAGTTTACATCCATCAACTAAACGACGGTTTTCGTTAAATTAAATTCAATAACTCAATTTATTCAAATCAGGATTTTGATACTGGAATAAGTAATAACAAAACATAAAATAGGACGTAAGTCAAAATCATATTCTAATTTCCCATTCCTTTACAAATTACGAAATCATTGTTTTTAAATAATAATAATTGTCATAATTTAGTTCTCAATGCTTATGTAGCTTGTGATTCTTTGCTGTGCAATTAAATGTTCTGCGAAATCTCCATATTAGCTAAATAGGGTTCCGATTGCATGTATTTAAAGAAATTAGATCAGAGAATATGAGAAGCCTCAATAAAATATCGTTTTAAATATGCTTGCCTTCTAACATACACTTCCTTCACATTCTTTTTACTCCTTATAAATATAAAAAAGCTTAAAGTACTGAATATATTAAACTAGACAATGTTAGTTGTATGATATCAACCACAATTTGTATTTCATTAATATTGTACTAGTTTATTACACTAAATGCAACTTCGTTGCTCTCCAATCAATTCCAACCTTGGTCACAATTAATGGGGTTGTTTTTTCAAAGAATTTACTGGAACCAATACCAATCCGGACATCACTTAGCGCTTTCAGTCTCAAATACCACATCATGCGCTGCCGAATTTCCTGATCCAATACATGTATGTCTAGTTTCCATTTTAGTCTTACTTTCTAATTTAATTCATTCACTTAACCTGGATAATGATACACCAGTGCATAGTTTAAATAAAACATTAACACAAAATTATCAAAGAATATTACAACCCATCAAGGTAAATGAGTTATAATTCCTTCATTTAAACATACAACACTTCCAGTAATTCTCTAAAGCAACTGGAAAATTGTATTCCACAGGATAGATGTTCTCGAAAGCCGTCATTTACCGGTCCTATGGGCACCTGAAGGTTTCAATATTGGAATACAAGGTTACGTGGTTAAGAAAATTCATATTGAAAAACTTGTTTTGCCAACTTGTTGACATAACTTTTTGACATAGACAGGCACACAAAAATATTGAGCATGCCAAAAGCTGATACCACTTCCAATTCCAGATATCGTAAAATAGTTATTCTACGCAACTACAAAATATCAGCTTTTGCCAAACGGCATCACCCAACATTGGTTTTGTCAGTGTTGTGATTGGATTTATATTTACGATCAGATAAATGCAGGAAACAATCAATATAATAAGTATAGTAGCAAACGGAGATTGTGCTGCCAGTATTTTGATGCCAATGCTTATTGATAGTGGACTATTTGCCTTCTGGTGACCGAATTCGGCATTGCGTTGGTAAGTGAACATATTTATAAATATTTGTTCATACAGAAATGTAGTTGTGTTCCGTCAGCAAGTCCAAATACGTTGTTGAGGCAAATCATAAATATTGCGCAGCTGGGTGAATAATTTATGTGATGAGTCATTTCATAGAATACGAGGATTCGTTTTATTGTGTAGATTAAGAAATGAAGCTTAAGAAAATTATAAAAAGGGAAATGTGATTTGTGCTCTGGGTGTATGGTTAGATGGTGTGGTCACTTTCATTGACGATTTTAAATATAGCGAAAGTAACACA
The DNA here is from genome assembly GCA_027743765.1 of Coecobrya sp. COE2. NCBI lineage: Eukaryota > Metazoa > Arthropoda > Collembola > Entomobryomorpha > Entomobryidae > Coecobrya > Coecobrya sp. COE2. The sequence continues at coordinate 7,883 of JAHZMV010002711.1, read as the reverse complement.
AAATTTATTTGTTAGTTTAAACTGTCTGAAGATTAGTTCTTCGGTGGTTGACATTTTAATAACTTCACCTTTTAGAATTTATGGTTACCCAGAATTTGATTGATTGATGTCTGAAAAAAATTAAACTATTTTGGAATGTGCTGGATTTTATTTCAGTTATCCTTGTAATATATTTCTTGGATATTTCAGAGTAGCGTGGATTAAAAATTTAAGACAAATATTCTCTTTTAGGAGCATCTATATAATTTCAATCAAGGAAATGTTAGAAGAGTTGTTGTGCTTTCGGATGACTTGGTTTCGCACAATTATTTTTCCCTTCTATAATTATTATAAACTATTTCAGCATATAATTAAAAAAAGGTTGTTCTTATATTCGTATTATTAGTTATTCGGATTTCCAGTTTCTCATTTTCCATCTCAATTCTCTGAATAGTGGAAATATGAAAATGGTACCGTGAAGTATAACATTGCTGAATAATTATTTAGTATAGTAATTAAATTTTGAAAACAAGTCAGTTGCCTTGTCGGTGCTTTGCATATAAATAAATAGATATTATTCACTTCTTTAATGTGTTGTGCTTAATATAACAGGCATCCACAACTGGAGACATATTATAAAGTTATTCCAGGTAACTGAGTTCCAACAAACTTATTGTTTCTATTTATGAAGGTATAAGGCACCAGTAATACTAGCCGGGGGTATATTATAACAAACTATTAATAATTTCAAACATTTCTCGTCTAAACTTCATTGTCAACTACGTACGAACCGTTTTAATAAACAATTACCGCCTTCCTATATTTAATAGTTTGCTGAAGGTTTTAGGATTTCATTACACATTAATATGAAAAAACAACAACTAAAGGAATTTTGTTTTTGACCTAATTCAACATTCTCGTTTATGTTTTAATTTTTGCATGGCATTGCACTTTTTTGAAAGCAAATACATATTCGTTTAAAACTCCTAAAACATGTGGGAAAACGTACCCTTTAAAATTGACATTCTAAGGTAGACAATAAATGTCTGTTGTGAATAAATGTGGATTGTTTTATCAGTAGTATGATTTAGAGAGTAACATGAAGTACATAAAATTATTTTGGAAAATGTTTTATTTGAATACTATGACATTGGCTATTACTATTTTGAATTTACAAATTTTTTGCTTCCGCTTTGCGTTCAAAAACCATGAAACATAATTGTTACAAATATTGCCACACTGGATAAAAATAATCACAATAAAAGCAACACAGTAACGGTCCAATCAATTGCAAACTTGACCACAACTAGTGGAGTTGTTCTTTCAAAAAAGTTGCTTGAACCAATACNTGGAAAATGTTTTATTTGAATACTATGACATTGGCTATTACTATTTTGAATTTACAAATTTTTTGCTTCCGCTTTGCGTTCAAAAACCATGAAACATAATTGTTACAAATATTGCCACACTGGATAAAAATAATCACAATAAAAGCAACACAGTAACGGTCCAATCAATTGCAAACTTGACCACAACTAGTGGAGTTGTTCTTTCAAAAAAGTTGCTTGAACCAATACCTATCCTGATGTCACTCAACGCATTGACCGTCAGCTTCCAGTGTCTGTGAAGACGTGAACCTTGGCTTCTGGCATTCATTTCTCTCTCCCATTTTAATCTTATTTTCCTACTTAACTCGTTCACCTGTCCGGGATAATGATAAACTAATGCAAAGTTCAAATAAAACATTAATGAGAAATATCCAAAAAATATTAATACCCACAAAGGCAAATAATTTCTGTTTTTCTCATTTATACAAATCACGCTCCCGGTTACAATCCAAAGCAACAGAAAGATGGTATTCCAAAGAGTCAGGGTTTCTCGAAAACAGGCGTTTACAAGCCCGGTTAAGACTTGAAGTTTTCTATATTCCAATACTCTGTTGATGTATGCCTCTTGGTAGTTTTCGGATAATTTACAATAATAAACTTGTCTTGTAATCTTGTTGACAAAAATGTATGATATAGACAAGCATGTAAATGTATTAAGTATGCCAAGCGTTGAAGAAACTGCCATATCCCAGGCATCATAAGCGAACGTTACTAGACGCAAGCAATAAAATATCATCCTTTTCCAAGCGACGTTACCTAGAATTGGCTGTAGGATGGTTGTAATAGGATTTATATCTATTATTAGGCATATGCAGGAACGTATGGCTGCTGCAAATATGGTAGCAAATGGAGATTGAGCTGCAAGTATTTTGATGCCAATGCTGGTTGATAACGGAGCATCTGATTGTTTTGTGCCCCAATTGAATATGGAATTTGTAACTGAGCAGAGTTCTAGGTTCTTGTACACACAAAAATACATTTGCGCTGCTCCACCAATACCAAACACTGTATTGAGGAAAATCTTGATTATTTGGTAGCCCATGGACGAAGATGTGTAATGTGTCATTTCGTATACAAGCGGGATTAATTTTATTGTACCTACTAAGCAATGAAAGAGGAAGAATCTATGAAAACGAAAATGGGTTTTGTTGTCATGGTGTATGGTTGGACCTTCACTGCTATGGACTACCTTAAACATTGCAAATGGCCCTCACAATTTATTCGTTAGTTTGAACTATCTCAAGATTAAGTTCTTGGTGCTCCTCATTTTAGAAAGGGACGTAAACCAGCCTATTATTATGAGGAATGATCTTAGTTAGCTGTTAAGTATTACCACTCTTTGGTGTGAATAAAAAATTAAACAGACTTGAGGTTTAGTTAATGTTTGTGATTCTAAAGCAATATTTCCTGATGTTAGGACTACCAGAAGCTGCGAAATGAAGACAAATATGGTTATAACATAGCCGACAAAATTTCGAGCCCAAATATAAAAGAAGGATTCTTTAAAACATATGATTAGTTAGTTCCAATTTTGTATTTGCTTATTTATATAAATGTATCCTATTACAATTTTAGATGATGATGAGTACACAGTCCGTCTATAAATTCAAAACAACGGAAGGGTATTATTCTTGTTTATTTAGTAAATGCAGTCCAGCCTATTGTAATATTTCATCCAACAAGTAACCTGTTATTTACAATTGAATTCCGCGTTTGATAATTCTAAGAATTGTAAGCATTAACTTACTAGTTATATGGAAAGTATATCTTGGTAACACATAATAGAAGGCTGGCATCAATGTTATTTTGTTATTCAAATAAATGAAGATTCCTACTATATAATTTAGTTCAATTAACATTAAGTTAGTAGATAAATTTATTATAACAGTATTTTGGTATTATTCTATAATTATGTGAGAATACTAAATACTAGTCCCAAATGCTTTATTTGAATTAGTAGCAGGAAGTGAAAAACTGATGTTTTATATGTATATATATATACATTTTCTGTTTTTCAACTCTACAATGTACTTAATTCCCAGTTAAACATCACTTACGACAGCATAATCCAAAATAAGATCCTAATATTAAAATATACAATGGAAGGTAAATAGTAACCAAAGAAGCATGTTTTGCAAATATGTCGTTTTTATGTAGTGGCACATATAGTTTCCTTTCTGTGGAATGGCTCCTTCTTCAAAAAAATAAGTCAAGTAAATACATGAAGTTTCCTTGTTTACTTTATTTATATATTCAAACAAGCTCAAATACTTGAATGGTTACAAAGCGCAGTATATTAAAATCCTACCAACTAAAATATGTTATCTTACTACGCTTACTTTTAACATTTAGTAATGTGGTGATTCGGTATCATAATGTATTAGAAATTTACAGAAATAGTGTTGACACTACCATGCAAATTACATAATTCAAAGATTGCATGTATTACCATTGTTATATTTTAATTGCATTACAATAAAAACAATATGCTTACGGTCCAATCAATACCAAACTTTATTACAACTAATGGAGTTGTTCTCTCAAAGAAATTACTAGACCCAATACCAATCCTGACGTCACTTAACGCATTGACCATCAGTTTACACAGTCTGCGTTGATGTAATTTCTGCTTCAATTTTAACCTGATTTTCCTGCTTACCTCATTCACCTGTCCAGGATAATGATAAACTAATGCAAAGTTCAAATAAAACATTAATGTGAAATATCCAAGAAATATATTTACCCAGAAAGGTAAATAATTTCTAAATTTTTCATTTAAACATATCACGCTACCGGTAACTATCCAAAGCAATTGGAAAATGGTATTCCAAAGAGTTAAGGTTTCCTGAAAGCAATCGTTTACAAGCCCTGTAAACACTTGAAGGTTTCTATATTCGAATACCCGGTTAATCCATGCCTCTTGGTCGTTTTCGGATAATTCACAATTATAAACTTGTTTTGCTAATTTGTTAACAAAAATATATGATACGGATAAGCATGTAAATGTACTCAGTAAGCCAAAAGCTGTTACAACTGCCATATCCCAGGTATCAAAAACAAACGTTGCTGTACGCAAGCAATAAAATATTAATCTTTTCCAAGCGACATCATACAACATTGGCTGCAGGAACGTAGTTATTGGATTTATGTCCATCAGCAGATATATACAGGAAACTATTGCTATTGCAAATACAGTGGCGAGTGGAGGTTGAGCTGAAAGGATTTTGATTCCGGTGCTTGTTGATAATGGACTTTTTAAAGACTTTGTGGCCGAACTAAGAATAACAGTTGTAACTGCGCAGAGTTCTAGGTTCTTGTACATGCCAAAATATATTTGTGCTGCTGCCCCAAAACTAAACACAGCATTGACAAAAATCTTGATTATTGGGTAGCCTAAGGTCGTATACGTGCAGTTTGTCATTTCATACAAAAGTGGGAATATTTTTATTGTATATATAAAACAATGAAGCTGGAAGAATCTATGAAAACGGACATTGGCCTCCCTGTCAAGTTTAATGATGGGACCTTTTTTGCTATTCGTTATTTTAAATATGGCAAATGGCCCGCACAATATATTTGTTAGTTTGAACTGTCTCAAGATTAATTTCTTGGTGGAAGCCATTTGGAAAGGTATATTATTTTTATAAGGAATATGATTAGTTGCCCTTAAGTATTGTCAGTTGTTATGGGTAATAATCCTTATCAGAGTTTGCACTTGGTTCGTCGTTGTCCAGCGAATGAAGCATATACTGAAAATATACGTGAAGAAACTTTCTGGCTGAATATACCAAAAGGATTTAAAATACGTAACATTATGTATTTTGGATTTTGTGCTTGCTTAGTTACATAATTATATCGCATTATCATGTTTAGATAATGAGAATAATTGTCCGTTAATACCTTCAAAACAAAGAAAGGGTATGGCTTCCTTTGTACTTTTTCTCCCACTCCCATCCCACTTGATGTTTCATAAAACAAGTTTCGGGTAATTTAGTTTTGTAGCCTGTGTTTAAGAATTTTAATAAATTCAAGCATTAAGTTACGAATATACTAGCTTTATCACACATGGAAGAAAGCTTCAGTCCTGGTTGTTTTCAACTAAAAGGAGATTCCAATGCTATAATTTAATTCAGCTTATAATGGGTTATTAGATGTTGAAATCCTTGCTTGTTTGGAATGTAACGGGATGTTCCTGCATACCTATATACATGTTTTTACTGGTGATTACTACTACTCTCTATAATGGAGTACAACTAATTGATTTTTAAAAACTGGGTACACTCCTGGTAAGTCTTGCACGTGTTATTGAATTGAAGCCCACAACTTTTGGGTTGATTACTTTATTAATAGATACGGGTATCTGAAGAATCATTATCTGCTAATGGAGATGATTTTGCTTTCTCGAAAATTATTAACCCTCCCATACATTGTTTCATTCACCGAAATATCACTTACGTAATATTGAATTCTACATTTAATAAATCTAATCGTTTTAAACATTGTCTAAGCTATTCCATAAGTGTATGTGTGACAAACATGCTGAAGGAGTTATCCAGCCCTAATATTTTGTTATTCAACAAAATGAACACTCAAATGTTATAACTTAATTCAATTAAAACGAATCCATGCATGCTTCAGTCTTGAGAGTATTTGTAGGAATATTATATGGTGTGTCAGAATAATGTACTCCCAACTATTTAATCTGAATTAGGCGTAATGATTTCGTCTGTACTTCTTGATAAAGCATTGAGAGTAGAATTTAATGTTAATCCACTATGAGGACTTTCTTAGATTTGTTGGCCTCATTTTTTGATTGCTGATTTGTACTAAATTCAAACAGAAAAACTTCCAAAATTTACATCAAACTCAGGACCCTAATAGCATGACATGAAATTCAGCGATTTAAGACAGCAGTAATATGTGTTAACAAATTAAAAGGATATTTTGTAAACTGGTAATTACAGTAAATGTGTTAAAATATACGCAAATGTAAGCAATATGAATGTATTTGTATTTCATAGAAGCGAAGTGGAGGGAAACTTTATAATAATATTTTATTTTGTTTGTTTATTTCAAAATCTATAAGTCTCTATATTTGAAATTATTAAAGACTCCCTCTAAATTGAATGAAATATGATACAATAATTTTTTATTTCCACGATTTTCTCTGAAAACTTAAAGTTGTATTTTTTGTGCAAACAAACATGTTCTGCATTTTTGGGCACTTCAATTTGAAATTTTGTAACACAAGGATGAATATTTTTGGAACGTTTTGGACGAGATATGGGGTAAGGTTGCTAAGTTTTGGGAATATCTTGGTGATGGGTAGAATAAGGAAACGAAATTGTTTTAAATCCTTTAGTTTTGGGAAATATATTGGGATAATAACTGAAAAGTTGTTGCTATTAAATTAATTTCGCGGTTATGCCCAGAAAAAAAATTAGCTCTCCTATTTCAAAAAGTGGAGTAAATTTGGCTAAATTGTGATTTAAAGGAATTGAAATTTGAAAATGTCATAACGGAATTGCAATTACTTGTCATTATTTTAATTTTGCGTATGTTGTACAGCTTAAGCTAATATATTTAAATTGATATTGGTGGGCGCAAACTGTGAAATTTGTCTCTCATCATATGCATTACTTTTAGGCTAAGCGATTTAGCAATCATATTGCTTTTATTTGAAATGTCAAATGCAAATAGTGCAGCAGTATATAATGTTTTCTATTTAACTGCATGGCCTTGATTACGGCATATCAAATTGTCAAATGAGAAGGTTAATTGTGTTATTTTCCACCAATTATATTGCCATTACAATTTAAACTTATTGGAAGTCATTTAACTAGAGTGTAGACAAAATATTTACGAGTGGTTTACATGTATATTTTAATGAGTTAATTACTTGAACAAGAAATTGTTGTACATGTAATAAATGCATAGGTTTTACTAATGCTTTAACTTATGTTGAAAAACTAATTTAGTTTAGTTTTTTTAAATTCTCAGGAAATTGTAGCAATCTTGTCATTTATTTAGTCAAGTATCTTTGTCGTAAAGACGTAATATTTATAAAGTTTGTGTACTCCAACGCAAAAGTTTTCAGCAGCTAGCAGCTTTTTAAAACTAGACGATTTTTATATATTTAATGAAAATGTTTAGCGAACGGTTTTACAAACTGGCGAATTTACTAACCAATCTTGGCAGTAAAAGCAGTTCACACTTATTTGGTTTCAATAAACTAGAACAAAGGTATTTTCTACTTAAAAGTGGACAAGTAAGTCAAAAGGTTGCTATAAATACAATTCTATTCCTTTCCTGGATGCTGTACGTATTTGCACAAGCATTATGGTCAATAAAATATGAAACGGTTAATAATAAAATTCTTAACATGTTGTATGGAGTAACCGCTGCAGTTCTGTTAACAATAGCTTCCGTACTACATATTTTCCCAAACGACGTTCTAATATGCATGAATGTGACATTTGGATTTTACAGATTCGTTCATGGTAAGATTCAGAAAAC
>JAHZMV010002710.1:0-13014 GCA_027743765.1 Coecobrya sp. COE2 | reverse complement strand
TTTCATGTTCTTTGTAGTAAAATATTCAAGTTGTTAATTTTTTGAACATTTTATACAGTTTGTATTCTTCATCTAATCGCTTTCGAAAGTTTCATTTCAGGGGTTTTACACCTTCTTGTTGGAACAGCTATTAATCGTACATTAGACGCAATGAAATGGGAAGTCGACCCAAGTCTGCTAAAATGCAATTACTAGTTAGGTGTTTAGTCTGTAGCGCATGTCCGATTTGGCTTTTGGTAAGAACAGTGGAATCTTTAAATAGTTCTAATAATAATGACACATCGCTTGTTTCCATCGTTTCGTTAATAATAATTTTTATTGATCCATGTACTTAAAATTCCTAAATTCCACCTTAAAAATATTTGTCTTGAACAAAATTTGTTTATTAAGTCATAGACAAGAAATTATGTTAAATGGTGTTAAATTTAGACCAGCGTGTTATTTGTAAACCTTGACACCAGAGAATATAAATTATCTCCAAGTGTAGCTGTATTAGTAGCTAGGTTCTTCTGGTTCGTTGCCGGTTTTTTCAATTTAGTTGCAGTAATGTGTTGTGGACGCTATTGAAAAATTTAGTGAAAGGATTAAATTGTGACAATGTCAACATTCATGAATGAGTCATAATATCTACAACACAGCACGGTTTCCAAAAACTGGCGACATTGCATTGAGAGGAAATGGTCATCGATTATTATTGATTTGTGTAATAATAGCTTACTTGTCTATAATTGTCTTTATAATTATCTGTATCTTACGAATTTATACCTGTAAAAATAACTTTCTGTAATAAGAAAAACTAGGCTTTAATGCAACGATTGCAGGATATTTCATTATATATTATATTATAATTTATATTATATACATGATTGATTGTATATATTAAAATACCCGTCAAAATGAACAATATGACCCCCTGAAGCTGACTGCCCGGGATTTACCGGAAAATTGACGGGTTATCATTGTATCCATTCAAATAGGCGAATAAAATCTTGTTGCTAAGCAGCTTACCGTACTACATAAGTTAATAGATAAACAAGAGGTTTTTATCTGTTACACAATTACTTTTCGGTTATGTCTGTTTGAAGACCTCTTCAATTTATGATCATTGCACGCATTAATACTTGTATTGTGCATTGCGTTCATGTCCAGTCAAATTAAGATAATAATTAAGTAATTTATTTACACGCACCCATTAATTCCATTATTGAAGCTTAAATTGGGCGACAATGGTAAGGACAAATTTGGAGCGTTGTGTTTTCAACAACAACAGAACCTTTTATTGATTAGGGACCACTAATTTCTGCAATTCGCTGAAACCTATTTCGCTATTATTATGCTCACAGATATTGCTGACAATGTTTCATCATTTTCTCGGTATTTTTCATGTATTGGAGAATCTACCACTGTAGCTCTATTCTAATCTTTATAGGATCTATGTAATTAACGACGAGGTTTCTACTATCTCTTTGATTTCAAGGAATATTTTTGTAACTGGAATTTGTATACGTCCAACGCCATACTCCACATATTCACGCGACCTGTAATCAATTAGTTATTCAGGTTGTGCTCCTCATTATCATGAAAAGTAAAAATTTATTAGTTTTGACGTTTACTACTTGAAATCTGAAAATACATCTTAGGGTCTTATGGACACGAATGGCAATGTCCCCAACCCGGTGAAAATACCTTTCACTTTATTGAATTTACACAGAAGGCGTCTGAACATATACAATTAACTTTATGAATATTTTTTGGAATCCATCAGAAATTGTTGTTTTCATTTAAAACATATTGCTTTCTGTTCATTTAAAATAAAAGATGAAAAGAGGTGACGAAAAAATATGTATAAACAACTGCTCACGTTTCACTCTTGCTTCACTTCACTTCAGTCAAAAAGTAAAATGTGACGATAAAGTATATCTGTTCCAAACTGAATATTTAACGGAAAATAATCTGTAAGCAATTTATTGAAAAAAAATTGATCAAAATTAAAAAATAACAGCCTGATGACGCGAAATGATTCGTGAAACCGGTTGCTGCTAATAGAAGGAAGCATTACGTTCGAAGTATAATTTTCCAGAACTTTTCTTTTATAATTTATTAAACTGAAAGCGTGGCTATGTAATCAACCATATTTTTGAGTTAAAGAAACCTATAATCGCAAAAGTATCACCTGTGATCAAATACTTAAATAACTGGCGTTATGGTGAGACAAAAATATATTGTAGAATTTATTCTGACGAATAATTCACTACAAGCCAATCAAGTAGTTACAGTTTTAATGCAGCCTCTGTGTCGCATTGCAGGAGAAACTCATTAGTATTTAATTGAATGAAACTGATTATATGAAAAGCAAATAATTGCGGTGTAGATTAGTTAGGTATGTACGAATTAGTGGCTTACTCTCATGTTACATACATTTCTCATGGAGATTCTGATTTAGCTTTTTGACTACAACTGGCAATCAACAGACAAAATTAATTGATCGGATTTCAATGCTAACATAAATCGCACACCATTTATCAATTTATATTTAGTTGTCTGCTGTCCTAGTTTCTTCCAAACAATGTATACGCATTAAACTCTACAAGTCGTTTAATTATGTTTGCTTTGACTACTGTGCAATATATAAAATAATTATCTCATTTATTATAATAATCCAATAACTATAATGATCACATCACGCAATGCTAATTTAGCAATGAGGCTGTTTCTACTCAGCATCTCAGCACCCCATGGCATTCAGCATCTCAGCACCCCATGGCATTCAGCATCTCAGCACCCCATGGCATTCAGCATCTCTCCAACTATTTTACAAAAGAAACAACGCGAGATGACGTGGGGGCATTTTGTGTCAGGTAAGATCCATGGTTTTTAGTGTGCCAATTACACCTTCGACTACTACATTCTCGTTGAAGCATAGATTATTTCTTTGTCAACAGAGTGTACATCATACGACTTATATTATGCATAAATATGCTTTTAGAAACAAAACAAAATATTTATACAAAACCTTAAATGAAAATCGAACGTGCAAGGACTTTTGGAGCCTAACTGTTTTACATATTAACTAAATTAGCTTATAGTTTGTAAGAGATGACCTTAACAATTAACAAATAAAATTTGGAAGGACTGTGTTCTTATTATATCACCAATCGGACGATTACTGATATGGGATTGTAAAATCATCGGATTAAATAAGTAGTCACCTAGTTCAATTAAAAGATTTCGTTATAATTATGGATATTCGTAAAACTACGTGGATAGTTGTACGCGGAACAAACTTACATATCTTACTGAAAAACAGTACACCTATGTACGTATTTCGTTACAACTAGAGGAAATGTGTAAATTATGTCGTTAAAAGTGTACAAATTATAATTATTTTTTAGAATGACACTTACACAATTAGAAAACGTAGTTTATCTACATTGAGCTTTAAGCTATTAAAACGATGCTACAGTAACGGACTACGCAATATCCAGGAAATGAGCAGATCATTATTTGGAATATTTTATAACGATTGATGTCGATACCAAATACCAAGTGCAAAAACCAATACTCACAAAACGATCAACTGTTTTTTAGCACAATCATCATGATCCTCAGTTTGATAAGTTTCTATAAGCATTTGGTATAACTATATTTTTTTGGTAATTATTGTGTAAATCATACGTTAAATTTACAGTAGTCAGTAACACAACACAAATAGGTAGTTATTTTTAAAAAATTTCTGTATAATTACCTTTCATAAGTTCATTACTGGAAAGGTATTTTGTCATAAATGATTTCAACAATAAAGAGGGTTTTATAGCTAGACTCAAAAACTTAAAATTGTAACAAATATTTTATTCATATTATAAACCTTAAAATAGAACCTAATGATGGATTAAAATTGCCGCAAATGCGTTGTTCCATTGGTTAGCTAACAAGATCTTGAAAGGTGTTGTGTCTCCTTTTTTACGGCTAATCATCCAATTCATTAAATTGTACAGGGATATGTATAACTTCAGTGGCTTAGATTTAAGTATAAATAGTGGATTAGATTATTCCCGCTTTTGCCTCTAGTCATGTTGAGACCTCACTGAAGTCGACGGGATTCATTACTGAACATGATACACTACAAGTGTCAAATCCGGTTGAGGGTTTTAGAATACTTTTCAAGATTATCATGATTTCAGTAGTAATTAGAGTTGATATTCCAGAAGTGTTAAAAAAACGAAACCACAACGCAACGCAACTCCTCGAAACAACTTGATAAATTCAGAGTTGCAACATAAATGAACAAAGGATGTTAATCACAGGAACCATAACGCTTGAATTTTTTTCAACAATCGGACAAAGTTTTTAAAAATGTCTATTTTACAAAATATCAGCCGAGTTACTTACTTGAATATTGCTTCGTTGCTGACGCCGTATAAAACATTTATATGGAGAATTTCGGTTTCTTTATTCATAGGTGCTAGCTTACCCTTACTTGTTACATTGTTAATATAAAAATGATGTAACAATGAATATTTCATTGTTCAATTTTTGTATAAACCAATATAATAAACTAATAAGCAGGAGACGTGACGATGAATAATTTAGAATTGACATCGACAAATATAAGCGTAGCCAAGCTATAAAGAACCAATGAATTAAGTAGCTACAAAGATTAATTTTTGAATATTTGTTAACTTATGATATTAACAACACATTCAACATTTTGTGCAAATGTGTAAATCAACAGAATATAATGCATAATGTTAATTTAGGATTTTTATAGCAAATATATTGGTGCATGGCTATAATATTTACTGACATTTAAGATATGTTCATCCAACTTCATTCATAATGATTATTTAAGAATATTTTATTTATCATTTAAATGAATCATATAGCAAAAAGTTCCCTAGTTATTTACTTTATCCATCCTGCCTGTCCATAAACTGTTTCGATTTTTATACCTGGTTTACGTTATACCAGATGTGTTTGGGACTAAAACAGACGCCAGACAACCTATTGAATACGATGATAAATAAAGTGAAATACCTATATCTGAACTGATCGTGAGTTTTCTGCTTATGAATGTATGAATGTTGTTGTCAAAATGTTACAATTATGGTTTCATTGTATTGTTTTATTGATAATTGGAAACATTCTCTAAAGAATGATAAGTCTGAAATGATATGGATTACAAAAACTATATCAGTATTTGAAAAGGTAATACACATTTTATTAGCTAGTTCTTCATATTTTGAAATAACGCATTTAATTCATCTTCTAATAACTGAAAATTCTCACACTTAAAGGCATCATAAAAAGCTGGTTTTAACAAACCTTTGTAATATTGTTCTAATTAAAAGATAGCGAAGAAGCATGTGAAGAATTAATTACGTAAATGTGAAGAAGTTTTGAACGGCGCCTGGTTTGCGAAGCCATAATTTCCTGACACTGTGACCGATTTTGATGATCGATAGTGAGAATTGTAGCAGAGGAAAATGTACAAAAATTTTCCTCTTACTTTGTTAATTTTCGGTTCAGTATTGAAGTTATGGGACGTTGAAATTTTAAGATGAATTTCTGTACTTCTCATGACAATAATTAATATTCACTGGTGAAATTACACTTCTCAAATGATTTTACTATCGTGGATGTAAACATTAAAGCCATTTATCACCAGTTAGCTTGAATTTTTATTAGAATAGAACAATTTTAACAAAAGTATGCTGATTCCTGCAAACAGCAGCCAGATTAATGCGTACTGTAAGATATAGTAGTTTTAATTGTACAGTATTGTGAAATCATCTGAAGTTTATCCATCTATAAAAAATAAATGATTCAAAATTATTTGTTTCTTAATTCTTACACTCAAAATCAGAAATTCGTTGGTACATCTAAAAGATCATCATCTACATTACTCAACTTAAACTTTTGTACTTCAAATTTGCAATCCTTAAAAACCGTCACCGTTTTTAAATTGTCATACTGCACTAAAAGCTCAGGAATATAAAATTATCTTAAATTTAAAAATAGTAATCGGTCACATCTACCAACAGCCAGCTTGCATTAAAACACCGCAAATCATTTAGTCCAAGTGGCTTTACTAATTATTAATTTATGACGATAGAGTAATCAAATTTGATTAGGAATTAAGCAATGTAGATCATTCTATTAAATTGGGTGGATGCCACAAATACTAAATAATTCAGCTTTAATTCCCCTAAACATCTTAATCGCATCTTAGTCATCCCATACGGAACAATTCCCCATTTTTATTTTACATTTTGTGGAAAAATCAACGATTGAATATTTTTGCTGGTCATACATAATATATAAATAGGATTTAAGATAAACTTTTGTAATTGTATTACTTGGACATCTTCTGTGGGAGTTGTTAAAGAATGAACGTTTAACTTAAGGACAGTTAATATCCCTCATTTATTTATCATTGGATTTCGTTTTTCAACAAAAAACAGTACATCTGTTTCTAATTAAACAAACAAAGCCGATCTGGATGATGTAAACTATTATAGGGCTCGTGCAGGAATGTATGTAAACAGGAAACTCATGCTGACACCAAAGTAAAAATCTTGTCTCCAAACTCAAATTACTTTCTTGGTGTAATTATAGGCTTGAATGTTTCTCCTAATTTTAGATTATTATTAGACTATCGTTTTATCATTAGATTAAGAAAAAAATGTATTACTTAATTGTTTGTATCTGTAATCAACTGATATTAAGAATAAAAATACTAAATGTGTGATAAAATTTTGTTTTGCTAACTCTTCACGTCAGCTGAGTTAAATCTGAAGCTAATATAATATAAATGAAGGTTAGATGAATTACTTGGGTTACCCATGTATTCGCTTAATAATTGTATCTTACTTGGATTTGACCAGTCCATTTGACATGTCACTAAATATTACTTCACAAGGAAATTATCAATGGTTAAGACTAATTGTGTGTTTGGTCAATTGTGCAATTGACCGGCACGCTAATAAATTATCAATATTCTAAACTTGTCGAATTTTTTAATCTTTGGTAATATTATGAAAATGTAGAATGAGCCAAAGTTTTTCCAAGTTATGCAGTTTAAGTTATCAAATATACGATTAAATTAGTTATGATTAGTATGTGGTATCCATCGATTATTCCACCATTTTTAGCGCTAAAGTGAAATGTTTTTCAATTGCTAAATAATTTTTAAAAATAATTGATGCGGAAGTACTGATAATAGGTATGTATTTATATAGAATTTGGTTTCAATATTTTGGAAAAATAATATTTTTGCTTGATAATTACGCCTATTGTGACAATTCGAAATTAAATGGATATAATTCAAACACACGTACTTGTAGTGTGTTTATGACTAGTTGAAACATTTTATTTTACGCTGCACGATTTTACCTGGAACCTTACTCAGAATTGAATTTTGCTTCCTTGTCGCATAACTAAATCTACATTTTCATTTTTGTAAAGATACGTAAATCAATTGAGATTATTGTATACTTTTTACTCTGACATTGCTTTTGCAAACCATCATGTTAACAGTTTTTGCTTGCCCATGGTTGACACCATTAATTGTATCAAGTCGGTAAATCTATTAAATCATTGAGGAAGATAAAGCAATACCATTGGCCTTGTAGAACTCGATTGTGATAATACTGATAATCGACAATATGACAAATTTATTTATATATAAATTAAATAAATAATGTCTGTTATAAAATAAGGTTAACGGAAGTATAAACTAGTATCAACATAGTTTACAATCTGCATAAATCATCATTTGAGAGGTAAATCATTTTAGGAGTCTCATGGTACAAGTATTGACATGTTGATTGCTTCTTCATACACAATAATATCATATTCAACAACTTGAGCAAAAACCATCCCTTAGGTTATTTATTCATTTTCTAAATGTTTTTAATCTTTGTGAATTAAATCGACAAATTAACTTCAAACATCTTTAGCGTCCTCTGAATCAACTCGTACATCATTTCCGGAAAAACGACTCCCTGAAGATGAACAGTTTGCAGACTGTATTTATATTTCAAGAATGGTGGGTTGTATTCATGTTTTAAAAAGCACTTATTTTATTTTCGTTAAGTTACCATTATTCTGTGGTCATTTGTATAAAAAATTAATTGAACTTTTTTAACCAAAACTAATCGCGGATTGACTAACTGTAAGAGCGATTGCAATAATCCTTCCTAAAAGTTATACATCCCAAGTTTGCAAGCTGTGCCATTTGTCATAATTTTTTTCATGCGCCTATTGATGTATATGTATCTTTTACAACTTCAGTATAAAAACATTTGAAGAAGAGGGAAACATGATAAGAAAAGTGTAGTTACATAAACACGTAATCTTCATTTAACTTGGAATACTTAATGTCAAGAATTTATTCATAGCCGGAATTTGTGTAAGTCGACGACACTAAGTGCTTATCCTCATCATTACCAATTTTATACTTACAAAGATTGGTCCTCCTATTGCAAGTCTCTGTGGTTGATTTAATTACACAAAATACCATTTGAAGCTGAAATTTCCTAATATTGATAAACGTCAACATGATGTAATTATAATTATATCAATACAAACTTATTTTATGTAGGTATATGTACATGTATGTATGTATGTATGTATGTATATGTATTACTTAAAGCAATGAACTTTAAGTTTAAAAGACGTTTCAAAGTTTGAATTCGCAAATGTCTACTATATTTTTAATCATTTTCTTTATAATTCAAAAATATGAAACTATCTGTAATATACTCGAAAGTTAAAATTTCTTCTCAAATTGTATTTTTAGTTTATTTATTTATCATTATTCAGTCGATATTGAAAGACAGTTTAACTTATTCAATTTTATTCAGTTATGCCTGCTCATCTAAGAACCGCACGTTATTTGTTTCTAACCCATCTCCGCATTACATTAGATTTTTATTATTTATTTAAAATTATCATGTTTTTAAAACTTAAATCATATATTGCCTCATATGACAAATAAAACAATTTAGAGATTGCTAACAGGTATATCTTGTAATATTTAGATAGGTCCTACCACTCTTAACTGTTTTACGTCACTTTGACTTTACAGTGTGCAAGTGCATAAATTTATTTTTTTAATTACCTGCTAAATATCACTGAATTCATACTAACAAGCATAAACTATTTCGATTTCATTTCAAAACGTTTTTCAGGACGACCCAGAATTCACCATGTTATTATCAACCCATATCAGACACGCAACAATTTTCTAGCTGCCAGTATGAGTAATGTTAGCAAAATATGCGCAAGATTTAGCGTAATATGAATTTGATGTTCCTAACGAATTGCCAAAACATCTGGTTTTGTAACAAATACGAAAGTAAGCAATTTAATTGTTTGTAAATGATCTCTTTATTTTTGTAAAAATAATAATTTACAGGGTACACGAATGCAATTAGATTTATTTTAAAAATCCAACGTTTCGATTCATTTATTCATGAATCCTCTTCAGGGAAAATATTTAAATAAAATAATAAATAAAATAGATCTCTTTATTTATTAACTGCATCCCTGAATCTATCAAAGAAAATCCGACAAAATTTATCTATTGTACATTTTGTAACTAATAACTGTCCGCACACTCCAAGCAATCCGAGTGTCGTAAACACTTCATCATTCACATCATCATCATCGAGAAATATCATTTAGTTTAGTAAAGATAAACTGTTATGGTTCATGTGAGCATTAATGGTTTTATGGTTCATATGTTAATATGTGTGTTAATTATCCAACAGTTTTTTGTTGTAAAGAACCTGTATAGTCTCACTGGACAAAAATTACAAATAATTACAATCTTGACGTTAAAGGTTTTGTGTACGTTCAAAGTAACACAAAACCACGTTAAAAGTTGACCAACTGAGTTTTAATGAATTTCCAATTTGACCCTTTACTAAACTGATAATGCATATGTATGCGCAAATTAAGTTTGATCTAGCTAAAAAGTCATATACTCTGGATATATAAATTTGGAACTGGATTCATTTAATTAAATTAGATTTAATCATCCAATACGAATTAAGTTGTCAGCAACGTTTGATCAAAATTTCAGCCGTAATGATTTTTGGCATCTGCATTCATACCACTAGAAATTCGGCAGCAGAATGGCGATTAAAACGGCAATTCAGGCTGTTTAGAGCTCATGAATAAACTAGATGGTATTGTTTCTGCACTTTTTGTGTGGATGCCAGAATGGTCAAAGAAGAATTTTTGTTTAACAAATGCCACTCAATGTTAAATATTCATTTTATTCATGTTGAACAATGACTGAATGACTGACTGACAATCTGACTTATGTGCTCTGGAGAGTAGTTTAATGAATCGTTTTGTAGAACTCTTAACTAGAACTAGTAAAATGTTATGGTAATCGTAAGTAAAATAGCGATTTTCCTGGAAACTAGTGGCTTAGAAGTAGTATAATAATAAGCGAAATGTTTCTGTTCTGTGGTGGGAAAAACTCTCGTTTTGAGTCAAGACTCTATACGAAGGACACTCCAGCATTCCCACCGTGATTTGTTTACCTAATATAATGTAAATTCGATCGTATAGGCAAAGCTTACATCAACGGATTTAAATTCATTCGGTTGTTGAGAGTTAATAAATTTTAATTATGATACTTCGATGTAAACTTGTCTGCTTTTGAAGTTTTAAAAGTTGTCAATTTAATATAAAGATTCCAAGTTTGTTTGTAGTAAAAAATTAAAACAGGGCGATTTTACCATTTATTTCTTTTTAACTTTTATTCACCAATCTTTTCCAATAAGTCTAAAAACCTTACAAAAGAACTGCAATCCATAAGTTTAGTGTAAATAACTTATTTCGAAAAAAAGAAATTAATTGTATTAAACACCTAGAAGTAAGATAATACTACGAGTCGTCATCATATACAATCGAGGGCGTGAGACTTTCACATATTTATGTATGTAAAAATTCGAAGTCTTGCTTGCATGACAGATGAATTATTAAAGTAAATAGTATAATCAAATTATTTTGCTAATTTTTTAATAACTTGATCAGCGTTATTATTTCGTTCTAGATACTATTCGCCAGGGATGGACAAAATACATGGGTTTTAAAATACAAAATATACAATTAAATACATTGCCATTATGGCGTGGTAACGAGACCATAAGGTTACCAAAAAACGTTATATGTAGTTCTCAACTTCGTGAATTCAAAGCATCCTATTTGACTTTACTTAATTTGGTTTATCCATGAAAAATGGTTGCATTTAATCTTATTTTCCTCAAAAAAATTAAAACCATCACTACTATGCTCAGAGGTGGGCTTGTCTGGTGCAAATACACTTTTAAAGCATGCATTTGGCATAGACGAATTGCCCCATGAAATTATGGGGCCGTTCGTAAGCAAAGTTACACATTTTCTTCGAAATGTTAAAAAAATTAAAAAAAGCCGAAAATTGGTACGAAGGTAGTTTTTGACACAAGGAACATCATGGAATTGAAATTTTTCACTAAAGGTCAATTTGAAATCCGAAAGGTCACATTTTGAAAATGGGAATTAAGAGCTGAAAATTGGTATACAGGTATTTTTAAACATAAGGAACATCATGGAATTGAACTTTTTACCAAAGGTCAATTTGAAATCCGAAAGGTCAAATTTTCAAACTGGGAATTCAGAGTTGAAAATTGGTATACAGGCACTTTTCGACATAAGGAACATCACAGAATTCACACAAAATGAAAACGTATGTATGCAATGGATTTTTAATTTTATAATAATTTTAATTTTAATTTGTCAAACCAATTATAAATACGATTATACAATCTGCTTAAAACAAACATACACATTCTATGAATATAGAAAGATTGACGTCAAATGTTGATACTGAATATTGTGCAAATTTTCAATACAATTTAGACAATATCGCATTATAAAATGGCTAACGGTCGTAATCAGTTCAGAAGCAAAAAATCATCTCTAGCTTTTCTGATGGTCTGTAAAACATTTTATTGTTTTATTAGGCAAACATTTTATTGTTTTATTAGGCAAACATTTTTTAGTTTAAATACTAGTTAAACCTCTAAATTATTATCAACAAGTTGTATTTTAATGACGATTTTTCAGCTTTTTCAGAAGTTATTTCTACAGAGTAGCTCATAATTTTCTCGTTCCTGCTATTTTAATTCAATTTTAATTGCATAACAAAATTAATTAAATGACTTCTACGACCACTCAGCAATGTGTGTCACCACAGAGATGATTTTATTGATAGGTGTCACGGGCCATGAGTTGATACTAATCAAACTTGTTGATGTAGGGTGGAATGAAATAATATTAGGAAGAAGAATAAAGAATTTTTAATAATCCTTTGCATTTCAAATTTGATTGTTCTGTTTACAGATTAAAAGGTTTCTCAAAGTTCTGGATGGCTTAATGCAAATGGGTTACTTAATTGAGCCAACTTGACGACATAAAGTGAACACAAATTCTTGTTTTTACAAACGTTTGAAGAGCTGTTTTTGGTTCATTGAACTATTTCATCAATTTGTTTACATGTTACATGATATATTTCCTCGTTATGTATCTAGAAACTGAAGCAAGAACATTTTAACGATTGTTCATCTTTACTAAATAATAAGCATATAAAAAGCCGGAATAATATTTACGTAGAATGAAGCCACAAGAGTGAACTGCAATGCGATCCTCAATATGTTAGAAGGAACATTGTATGTACAAAGCAAAATTTTGGCCTTTCTTCTGTGCTGTTCTACCAAAATAAATATGATTCATAAATCCGTATTTCTGTTCATTATTTGCTTCAAACATTTAAGCCGCGTTTACAACATTTCCATTCTTCTCTTTTGAAGCAAGCGGCATTAAATTTACCAAAGGTAAACATACTTCCTATTGGATATTGCCCAGAGCTTGACACAAGAGCACCTCCCACTCTCTCCACTATACACAGGCAGAATACGCTTAGTATACACTTTTCAACATCACTGATAAAGTTCACTT
>JAHZMV010002709.1:0-12084 GCA_027743765.1 Coecobrya sp. COE2 | reverse complement strand
CCAGGTACTTTGATGCTCAAGGTCAGGTATCAGGTACAGATCCAGGTACTTTGATTCCGGACGATCAGGTACAAGGTAAGGTATAGGTATGTACCTTACCTGTATCTGTACCTGTACCTTTTTGAAAAAGGTACCAATCTCTGGGACTAACCCATTGCATTTACATTAAGACAAAAGCCTGCCGTTTATTGTATAAATCGGGATAATCGGATATTTAGACTACAAGTTATATTGGTTCGTTAAGATTAATGTTAGTTGCATTCATTAACATTGTATGCAGTATGCATGCATAATACAAAGAAAGAAAGCATAATAAGACAATGGTATTGGTTTTCGATATTTCAATTACTTTTTTTATTACATTGAAGCTGACAAACCCGAACTGAAGTTCTGAATAAAAATGACAGATAAAGAACTCAAGTAAAAAACAAGATTAATTTACATAATGAAAACAAAACATGTTGTTTGATGGCAACTACCACTCAACATTCATTTAAGATCTACCTGCCCCAATAAACCTGAACCCTTTATATTTTGCAGGATCTCATCCCTCTTTCTTTCGTACTCTTCAATTGTACATTCCTTCGGCGGAGGACCGTTAAACGCCTTCTTACAAAACGTTAAATAACTGGCGAAAACTTTCAACGGATGAAACACGCTATCTACAAAAATAACAACAAAAAGAAAAACGCCTATTTTTAACTGATCAAATCATACTTATCATAAAAATTACTGTTAATTGAGCCTAAAAACTTATTCATTTCAAGTACCGCTTTCCAAAGGAAACAAGATTTTTTCGTTGCCCTTGCCCATCAAAGCGCTTTCCAAAAGATGTGCGGTAAGTTCATCTGTCCAGTTAAATGACTCGACAGCAACAGCAGCGGCTTCTCCTTCTTCGGCAGACATGGTTCCTTCCAAAAACTCAGCACTTCCAGAAAACAAATTGATGATGGATTTTACACAACTGGTGTCAACCGTCTAAAAATGATCTTAAAATTAAAACTAAATCCAATTTTATGTTTTCAGCCAAAAACTATCACTACCTTTTCAATAAAATTACTTAAACTTTCTTACCAAATGAATTTAGCTACAGTTTTGCAACTTGATGAGTTTTCCCTATTTTGAAGTTACTAATTAGTTTTCATCACAGAATGCATGAAACGGTAAATAAACCAAACCAGAAATCCATCATCTATTCTTGTCATTTTTGCCAAAACATGATTAGGCTGATGGGGCATTCTGACTCAGTGTAAACTGTAAAGAATTCGAAATCGGGACAATCCGGAAAAATGTCAGAAATATAGTTCATGCATCTTTATTAAACATAATTAAAGTTTTCATGAAAACCAAGAGACACTCATTTTTATTGTGACAAAAACAATTAAATATCAGCATAGTATCATGTGAAGTGAAATTGTATGTCCTTGTATTATATTATGAAATTGGTATTTAGGTATGTACATAATATGTATTGGCAGCGAATAGTTGTTAATCATTCAATGTAATGTAATGTTCAAATATATGTAATTTTGAACTATAATTAATTAGGTAATCCATTTATCTTTTTCCGTGTCCACATCTATTAACATTAATCAGTTTTGGGATTAACATTTTGGGTTTTTCGAATGGGATTTTATGTCACAAATGTTATCTAAAGCGGTTTAAAATCCTCTGGTTTGTCGTTGTATGTGGATTAAAATTATTTGCGCACGTTTTAAAAAGAAGCTCATGTTTAGCAGGATTTAGATTAGATCATGTCATGTATTTGTAATCTTAGGTAAACATAAAATGACAGACTTTGTGCAAAACTTTGTCTCCTCAGTCTTCCTGTCTGTCGTGGTGGATTGATCTACTTATCATGAGATTGGCACCTTTAAATTTACAAAAGATGTAGACAGACAGTAAATATGGTGCATTAAATACTCAACGGCAAAGTAAGTCCAGGAATAACCTGGTTCGTTGTTCTTTCAATTCAGTCACACGATTAATTGAAGTATTTTTGTTTGTCTGCATTTGTTTTTGAAAACGCCAAAGTGCAGTGGGAGTACGTCTAACTTTGGCATTTGTGAATGAACTGTGTCCTCGCCCTATGTCCCTCTCCAAAGTTTATTCCATTGAAGCCTGATTGCAAACTTAAATAGATATGTGCAAGTAATCAGTTATATGAATCAATGAATGACAATGATTCATGAGTTAAAATATTATAATTAGCAATTACCTAAGTCATAACCATAATATGTTGTCCTATTTTCAATTGCTTCTTTAATACCAATTGAATGGACACGTAGGCCGGACTTATTCTTCATTTTCTACCGCATATTACCTAACTATAGTACAATGAGGAGAAGCAGTGATTTGATAAAATATTGATATTGGAAACATTGTAAAAGTGTTTATTAACCTGATGCAGCCTTTCTGTTTGCACATGATATTCCCACAATATTGCACAATATCTATATGAACATGGAAAATTTGTGGTTCTGTTGTAGTACCTAACCTATACGATCCAACTGATTAAATATAATATAAAGGTAAAATTGCATACATATTGGCAATGAAGCTTATATACTGGTATATGTAGTAATCAGTAGGTGTGGTGTGACAGGAGGATGAGGTGCATTAATGATAAGATGCCATATTTTTAATTACTTGATGCACATACGTATTTTATATATGCACATACATTTATGTACTTATTGATTTCTCACTTCGTGGATGTTCGTGTATGTAACTCTCCTTGGATAGCTCAGAATTTTTAAAATCAGAAACGTATAACGGAAACACTTTAAAATCGTATCATAGTCAGTCAGTAGTCAGTNTATCATAGTCAGTCAGTAGTCAGTTTAATATATTAAGCTATTTATATGTAAATATATGTCCATAAAATGTTTGCTCCATGTTTTAATTTTAGCAACATTTTTTAATGAATTGTCGCTATTATAAATAATCAATACATATTTGGATTAAGATGCAGAAGATATTTTTAAGCTGTTAAATACAATGAAATTGTTTAGGACAAACTTTTAAAGTTTCTCGCAATCAAACTCATGGACAATGTAGCCGTGTTTTTCTTACTTCTTAACCGTAATTAGCACAGTACTTTATTTCATTATTTAGAGGCATCTATATCAAAACCTGCTTATATGCAGTATTTATGATATTTATATTTGTAATACATACAAGTGACAAACCAAAGTCAAATATACGGATACGTTTAAAGGTTTCGATAGATTTTTAGCGTTTAAAAATAATTACGTGTGACTCTTAGCATTAATACATCCGTGTAAACATAATTAACTTTCATTTCTCATGTGACGAGAATTTAAAGGCCAGAACAATGTGATGAACACATTATGTATATAGAATATATATATTATGTAATAGTAAGACAAGAAGACTTTGCAATTTTACAGAGCAAATATAATGAAGTTAATTAATATTGGGTACTGTGTGAGATAATATAACGATAATGTATATCTCCTAATTGGTGGGCGTAATGTAATGTTATGTTGTCTGTGGTTCCTATTCCGTTATATTCCATTTAATTATACACTTACAGCAAAACTATCATGGAGAGGAAGAATCATAATATATGTCAATATATATATCTCTCTTACTATTTTTGGCGTTTAGTATTTGTTATATGATAACTACATTATAAATCGTTGATGGCTTATACCTATAGTGGAGAATATTCGAGAACAGTTGAACGATAGATCATACTACTATTTCTCAATGACTGATCCTCATTACTAATTATCCGATTCGATTTGCTGACTATGATGTACCTTACACCTTGCAAGCAAACAACTGAAAATATTAAGATAATTTGTCTACCTGCATTGGGATATTGGGAACATGATACAATATTGAGGGAAGAAAATGTATTATAAAGCTCACAGTCAAAAGTGCAGAATTCAAAACGATCAAAAATAATACTTTTCATGTTACAAGCAAAACTGTCAAGATAATAGCAAAATGCACAAATGTATTGCGAAACCAAAGCTGGAGTCCATGTCGGGTCGCATGGATATGATATACTTGACTTATTGAACTTATGATGCACATGATAAAGTTAGTCTGACTGACAGGAACAACATCCACGTTAACCGTTCACATGTATCTATACTCGTCTCGTGTATCTCGAGTATATAAATTGCCGACATTTTGCAAGACAGGTCACATTCTCAGCCTTGCACAGTTTGCAGTGATATCTTCTCAGAAACAACAGCCAACTCAAGCCTTCCGCTTACCTTTCCAAAATGTCCATCATCGGCAAGTACGAACTTCTCTCCGACCCATCAGACAAAGCATGGGACGAATACCTCATCGCCGTCGGTAAATAAATTTTGTTTCCATACAAAAATATTCTGTGACAGTTATTAATTTTCAAAAATCAAAAAATCACATACAAATTGTCTACATATTTTAGGTGTCAGCGATGCTCACCGTGAAGCCGGTGCCATGGTCAAGCCCTCCGTGGAAATCAGCCAAGCTGGATCCAAGTACACCCTCAAGACCTTGTCGGAATTGAAGAATACTGAAATCAGCTTCGAATCCGGAAAGGAAGTTGATGAAGATACCGCCGATAACCGTAAATGCAAGGTACATAGAAAAGCATAACGATTCGATATACTCACTTTGTCATTTTGTCAACACGATGAAATTTGAAACGTTTAAAATTACATAACATTATGATTGTTTGTTCTTTCATTTCTCGGCTGCATGCAGACCACTTTTGTCGTTGAGGGCAGCAACAAACTCGTCCAGACCCAGAAGCTCGACGGAAAGGAATCCAAGACTGTGAGAGAATTCACCGCTGATGGTATGACTGCTACCTTCTCATCTCAAGGAAAGGTTGCTGTCCGAAAATACAAGCGAGTAAGTAAACATTTTATGAAAGTAAACAGTAAGCTCTATTTTCTTCACTTTCCACGTTTCACCCTCCCTTCTCATCTCATCTCCTCTCTCCAATCATTATTTTCAACTAATGACAAGTCCACTTATCAAAACTCTGCTGTTGTTCTTTCAGGTGGCTTAAAACAACTTTTCCCAACCACTCCAACAATGTTTTTCTTCGGATAAAATATTGAGACAATAAAAACCGTCTTCAATTAAAAAATAATAATTTTTGAAGAGTATTTTTTTCAACGTTACGAGATTCGGTACATCTATCGTCTATCATTCCAGCACTATTATGTTACGAATTTCGTTTATATACCATCATAAAACTTGTTATAAATCATTTCGACAAACACATCGACATATTGAAAGCTAAGCTTGTGGAGTACAAAAATTCATAAACATCCACATCAGCAATTCTAAGGGATGAATCTCACAATGCCCATGTTTAAAATGCTTAAAAGTCGACCACAAAGAATAGCGTGTATGCACTATGCATTGTATGTACAGAATACAGCAGGAACTCAACAAATGCAACATGCAAGTAGCAAGCAACAGAAATAGAACAAAAAAGTAAAATGCAACTGTACGAACATAATATTTCTGCAAGAGAACAAGTTTCGTAGAAATGATCACGTAAGCTTTCTCTATTGAGTAAAGTGAAAACGTGGTACTTGCAATTGGAAAGGGGAAGCTGGTTGAAACGAGAGAGCATAGAGGGCAATTCCACTGCGGAAACTTTCTAGCGGCTGCTCTTACTGGGAAATATGGAGCAACACGAATCTGTTATCTTGGTTCAACTTTCATGTGCTTCTTGGACATGCCAGTTCGTGCAACGGGACAGTAACAACAGCAGTAACAGGGTAATGATCAGTGTGCATATTGTCTCATTATCACCGTTTCAAAATTGATAACATTTGAAGCGATACAATTAACAACGAAAAAGGTTTTACTTTAATTTATTGCATCAGTCATAAATCTAGCAAGGCTCATCCGTAATATCATTATTATGTAATTCAATGTCATAGGAAAACCTGTATTAAATATCATAGGATAATAAAAAATGACTAGAAATTTATGGTATTTATTTAGGTATTCAAGTCAAACTTAAAACTGTTAAGTAAAGGGTAATCCAAATAAGACGATTTATCATAAATCATTTATGTATACTTAACGTTTAAACTGGAATATGACATCAAAACGTAGCATAACACTATTCTTCCATTGAAATATTTTTTGCATGAAATACCACCACTACTATACACCAACACCATTGACCTTGAGCTGGAAATCTGTGCTTGTCTGAACGATAGGTATATATGTATTTCATTTTTAGACTAAACAATCTTTTATTGACAAAGCAGCGACACATATTCATACCATCATAGGTAATCCCATACCGAGCCGGCACATATTCTATGAGAAACCATATTATGCAAGCGCATCAAGAAAAGTAGCTTTTGGTGTAATTGGTTGGAGGCAAAGGGAAAAATAAGTTATTATTAATAACATTGATAACCAACCAGAGGAGAAGTGATCGTAAATCTCCAAAACATCAAATACGTCTACCAGCCTTTTATAACTACCTACTAGTAAAGTGGACATACAGACAACACAAAATAAACAAGTAGTTGTTGTACGCATCTCGCTACTTTACGTGATGTATGACCAGACCATGAAAGGAATCGCATCGCAAGTTTTCTCACTTGTTTCCCTAATGTTTCTCTACCACATCAATAGTCCTTGCATCGAAGCCGTCAACATCAACGATTTTAACAGAAGACATCAGAGAATGCTCTCTGCACAAGAAGGGAAAGTTTTTTTCATGTAGGCGGGATACGTCTAGCCAGTTTTCCTCCAGTCACCTTATCATTATCAACATCATCCCAGTCAGACTAAAGAATAATGTACCCTAACGTCTTGTGTTAACGTCTCGCCTATTGTGTTTCTGACATTTAATGTGTATCGGCATCAAAATCGCAGAAATACCACATCACATCGACTAGCATACATCGCTATATTATGAACCTTTCTATTAATTTAGGTTTTGAGCTGTCGTTTAACTCACGGTGAAATCTTTTTGAAAAGATTTATAACGGGTCATATGTATATAGGTAAATTTAGGTAGGTGAATTAGAAAGTATATCAAGAACGCAGTTTTGCACCTACACATATACGCGTGAGCTATTTTGATGAATAGTTGAATTTAAATGCGGACTAGCGTAAGAAAAGCGAAGTGAAAAGTGGCAACCAAAAGAATCACTCACTTCTTTTCTTTCCAGATTCTATCGATCACACATTCATTGAAATGCTAATAACATCAGCATCAGCAGCAAAACGACCAGTTCTTTCATTCACCAGCGGTGCAGTGTATAACAACGAAGGACAAGTGTTTTAACAGTAACAGAAGAAAAAGCCACTAAAGCTTAATTCTCATATGCTCGATGGAGTGTGCAGCAGCGAACAGCAAAATGTGTATTGTAAATGCGTTGGAATAAATCCCCAAAATATACGCATCAGTAAAGCACCGTATCAACAGAGGATACTACACCTATCTACCACTTACCTGACTCAAATGAACTATTTTAAATTGTAGTAAAGAGGCAAACAGTTGAAGATGATGTAACACTAGTTGAAGACTTCAACTTGAAGTCAACCGCATAGAGTATTAGTACAGCTCTACAGGGAAATTGGCACGCTAGTATAAGGATGGCATAGAAGGAAGCTGCATGTCAATATATATTTTTTCTCAATCCATGAAAATGTTTCAACTTTAGGAATTCCATTCAACTTGATACAATAACGCGGAGAAAGAAGAGAAGAATAACAAGCGAGTTTAGAAAGGCAGTAGGAAGCGTCACCAAAAATGCAGTACACTATGCTTGCCCATATCTAAACAGCTTATTTCTGTAGAGCGTTGGCTTCATCACCAAATCCAAACCAAGAGAGAAAGGATTCCGGAAAGTTTCCATTAAGGGCCCATCCTTTTAACGTTAACATCCGGTAAAATTGTTAGCATATTCCGAGACCGGTTTCCAATAAAACTCCGGTTACAATAGCAAATGTTACATTATACCATGTTTTTACAGTTATACATGACCTTATAACCTTACAGCATTACTTGTAAAATATAACCCATTATTGCACATTATTTCTATCTCTAGGTATCCGTCTATTCATGCAACCAAATACAATGGTAAACGCTAACGTTGTTTCCATCCAATATCTCTTCTCCAAAACCCAGTGTGTTTGTCCAGTATATGTAACATCTACCATTTTCTAACCTAAGTACATCTTTTATACTATACTATTCAGCTTTTGTGTATGTCCATACTCCATGCTGTAAAGGAATCTGACAGAAAGAGACACTGATAAAAATAGTACGTTGCTCTCTCTCTCTCGCCAGCAGCAGCAGCGTGTACCATCATCCAACTTTTATAAACGGGGAATGAGATGAAACGATATTTATCCTTACACAATGTTCCTTCTTCTCTCCTCGTCGTTGCGTTGGATAGATCCTGTTCATTGCATCAATAGGTAGTAGTATATACTTATGTAGCAGAGCCAGAGCTGCACAAAAGAGAATAGAAGGAAGCTCGCAGCAACAACAACACCACGATTCAAGTATCCACGTAAAAAGAGAAAAGAGTTATAAGTTATAAGAACGACGACGGGTTGTGCGCGCATGGTAATGTTTTTCCAGCAGCAGCAGTAGTGCTCCATACTGCACTCTCCCGTTTTTCCTCCAATTCCTGCAAAGCAAGCTGTGGAGCTGGAGCTCTTTCTCTCTCTCTTTTGCCTTATAAGCAGAATAATATGTATGCATGCATGCATTCATACATGCAACACAATCAAACTTTCTCGGTGCTTCACCATTGTAAAAACTGGATACTTATATGGTGGTGGTCGTATCATCCTCATCTTACTTACCATATTATCTTCCACTATTTTATATTGCAGCAGCAGTCAATGGTGTTCTGCCAGCAACAATAATAACAGCAGCAGCAACTGAAGTAGTATCAAGCAGTGGTATGGATATTATGGCATACGACTAGGGTATATTTCTCCCCTATCTATTTTGTTGTATGGAAGGTGGCAGGTGGTGGTGGTGGTTGCTTTGCTGCTGTTCAAAGATGAGAGGTATGGAATAAAGAAGGAAAGAAGGGGGCATTGGGTATAAAGCATGCAGCAGCACAGCAGCAAGCATTATTCTACTGCAGCAGCAGTATCAACACACCAAAATTTTTTACAATAACCAAACCACCACCATCGCCACCATCAACGCTTTCTTTTTCTACCCGTTTTTTTCTTCTCTTGTTGGCATCCTATCGCGTGTGTCTGTCTGTGTATTCTTGCTACTGTATTTTGTGTGTATGTATGTATATGAATGCTTATAAGCTTTTACATTCCATGCGAAAGCTCTCCCCTTCTTTTTCTCAGTTTTTCGGGCTTTCCAGGCAGCATAGCAGCAGCAAAACAACGGCAAAATGACTGCGGTGGTATTCCAGCAGCAGTGGAAGCAAGTAGTTTCCTTCTTTCAGACCTGTTTCCCAACAACTCCGAATGCAGAAATGGTGCGGCGGATACAGCACAACCCACACATGATATTATGATACGAACCGAGTACTACGTACGTAGTCATTTCTTTCTGTTTTCAACTTGATAGGATTGCGTGCTTTTATGCTGCTGCTGTTGCCGTGCTGTGTGTGTAAGCAGTGGAGTCGTTCCTATGTTCATGGTTGTTGGTGATGAGGGAGAGAGAGAGAAAAAACGAAGCAAATATAAAGTTGAGTCAGCAGCAAGGAAACCAACAGTTAGCATCAGCAGACGCACACAACAGCTACAAGAGAAGGTACCATTCACTCTAATTCATTCTTCATCATCTTCTTACCAAACAAATATATTATTATAGCGTCAGCAACATTACTACTGCTTTATGTACTAAATCCAATACAAACAAGTTGTTGTTAAACTATTTTAACTCTTTGTGAAAACACCGCCACAAAATTTAACGTTTATCCTCTTTTCATTTCTCATTCGAAAAAATTGACTGAACATTTTCATCCACTAAAATTATAGCCATTCAATAGTCTCTGCTGTGCTTTGCGTAGACAGACAGTGAAGCCACAAGTTTGACATCGACTAAGCAAAAAGTGCATGTCTATATCTGAGGCTTACAAAATTCATACAAGAAAAACTCATTTCGGTGGAATTTTGACAGTGACTCTACTGCAAACGGCATAATGTCACCATTTTCACAGTTAAATTCGTTTTTAACTTTTCTATAGACTGCTGTTACTATTATCTGTTCGTCATATTTGCGTCAGTAATAGCGAACTACATAGAAACGAGAAACTTTCTCTATCTCTCTGTTCATTGTGTTGAGTTGACAGCCGGTTGCCGTACCTATACTCCTCCATAGTTTGCACATTTATCCTGTCGACTGCTGCTGTGGTGTTGTTGTTGTTTTAACAAGTGCATTGTTTCGCGTTCCATACAAAACATTAGATAGATTCTTATCTTTTTCTGCTGCTGCTTTGCTCCGAGTTTTTACTCTCATTCAAGATAACGTGAGATTATATGTACTTACTACTACCAGAACAGCAGCTTCTACAACAACATAATAATTTATTTACTGCGCTGCAGTGATTCCGTATCCGTTTTGTTCTCTAGTAAAGTTTGCTCGTACAAAAAGTAACTACTAGTGGACGGCTACTATAAAAAAGTATAGCAATCTCATCGTCGTCATCATCATCATCAAAAAAAGGATTGCTGTTCAGTCAGAGAGAGAGAGAGAAAGAGAAAAGTCAGCTCTGTATGTTTTGCTACTATGCTGCTATTCTCTCTCCAGTAATGAGATTACATTGTGCAGGCATAAAAACACATATAGAATGCGTCAGTTGAGCAAATAAGGATCTACTTGATGTGGTGTGTTGATGTAAATTAAAGTGCTTCCACAGAATTAGATACTGTATTCTCTACTCTATTGTTTCTCTTATATCCATCCTATCGACATTTTCTTTCCCGGAAAGCAGCATAAAAACAACTTGTGTGTATGTGTAATAATGGCAGTACACTGAGAAACTGAGAGAGAGAGTTTAGTGTTTAGTACAAGAGGAAAATTTTCTACATAGTGTCGTTTTTCTGCTTGCGACGAGTATTTTGACATTTTACATTGTTCCCTTTCTTGACGAGTTTCTTTCTCTTTTCTCTTCATTTTCTTGCCCATATTACTTGAAACAAAAACAAGAGCGAGAGGACTGGAAGAAAAGAAAGAACAAATGAAAGAGTAGATGGAATTGACTGCGCGAGGCGAAGCGTGACATTGGAAAAGTGAACAGAAAAGTTTACTACGGATTACATCCAACAAAACAAGCTACAAAATTTTTATCCTGACTGCTGCTCTACTGTCTTGTTGTTGAAAATGATAAAAAATTCATAACGCATTACTACAGAGTCGTTGGTGTTGTGTCCTTTTTGACAAAAAGAGAACAAGAAGCGCTCTGCTGCTGCATGCTGCCACTGTCAGTAAGACAGTCGGTCTGTTTCTTTTTGAGGAGTAGTGCATTTATGTATTTGCAGTCAAGAAAATTGCACAACAGTTGGTGGTGGTGTTCAGTGTGAAATTTTCCTAGAAAAAAAGAGAAGAGAGAAAATGAAAATATTTCTCTGTCGCACTGTCTATTTATCTCTGTTGTGCTTTCAGAGGTAGGAAGAAGAATGCCAAGCATGATCACAACATCATCATCGTCATTGCAAACAGCAGCAGAAACATAAATGGTGGCAGACCAGAATTGAAGAGTAAACTGAACGAAAAAAAAAGAATCTTCTTGTTCATTTTCATATGTTACATAAGAGAGTGGTGGTGGCCGTGTGTTGGTAAAACTACAAGTTGTATTACTTTCTCTAAAAACAGCAGAAGCGGCAACTGAGAGGAAAGGAAGACAGAGTATATTTAAAGGAGGAAGGAAGAAGAAGACAAGTAACGTCCAAAAACGACAGCCTCGTCGGAGTAAGTTTTTTGTTTATTGATGATAGGCATATTATGTAAACTTATATGCTTACGTTATGTTACGCAGTATTCAGGTATGTTACGTGGTTGTATAATAACATCATGTGTATATTCTTTTGCATATAAAAAGAGCGTTGTTGCACACACATCATAAATATTGTACAGGTAGA
>JAHZMV010002708.1:0-39288 GCA_027743765.1 Coecobrya sp. COE2 | reverse complement strand
GTTTACAACTTTTGGCCATCGAATCATCGTATACCAATACTGAATATGCTTATAGTTTAGTTTCGTGGTATCAATATTAAAATGAGATCTTATTTATATAGGTATTTTCTATGGACTTTCTTCCTACTTGATTTTATGCATTATTTCATGAATGAAAATTGGTGTGCAAAAAAAAACTGTAGGTAAGTTTGCGTAGCAGTACAAAACGTTGCCCAACTATTAAATCATGTCCAAAGTTGTAAACACAACAGAAGATAAAAACTAACAATAAAGAGCTAATAAGAATATAGCTCAATTGTAAATATGTTCAAAGTTAAATTCATCCCAACATCCACTTATTAATTTTCCTCGGCGATGCGATGACATAATAATATCATGTACTCAAGGTCTCTCTAGTATTTCTCATCCTACCCCTATAGTTTCAATTTACATCGCGTTCGCGTAACTCCTGTCTCATATTCAATATTTGAATAAGCACACATTTGAATATGAAAGCATTTTAAATTTTGTTTACTATATGGACATTTGGATGCACATGCATAAATCCATGGGTGTGTTTTATTCGCTTGACTTAGCCCTCATAATTATACACAAATAGGAATTATGAAAAGGAAACCGTATAGCTAGTTACATAGTTGTTTTAACACACTGATTTTAAATTGAAAATAGCTGAATCACGACATTTACTCTTTTGCCTGTTTAGGTGTACTTGGGTTTTGTGCACATTGCACTTCTTTGGCAAATACTTAGCATAAGTCTTTTATTGTTTAGTGCTCGGTTTGCACTATTGCAGACTGGTTAATCAGTTATCAGTTCGCCTGATTTGGTGTATAGCGGCTAAACATTTATTTGTTGTTATCTGATTGTTAATAGACCTTTTAACCATTCAAGCTTATGTAAGCCCCCATAATAATAATGATTATGGCGATGGCTTTTCCACTTTCTAATCATTTGCATTTTTATACGATTAAAGCTACTCGGGCGAACGTACCTAAACATAATATCCGCATATCCTTTCCTACAAATATGAACAACAACGATGTTCTGATTAACACCTGCTGTCTGCACAACCGCCGTTAGACTTTCGTCAAAACGATCACTGGTTCCTTTTATTACGCCAGCGTGTTACATAAGGCCCTTATGATAAGGGAATGATAATCACAAACAACTATATTTCAAGTTACATTTTATGCGTCACGCTAAATTTGTGCATTTAAGTAGGGCACAAGGTTGTATGTATGTATTTATCATTGTGTGTAATATTTTAAAACGTTTCAAACTTTTAATCCTTAATAGTTATATAAAATAAAAAATATTATTTAACAAAAACTCATTTAAATCCCATCATTTATTACTAAATTATGGCTACAATACATAATAAAAATCACAGAAATACTTAAAATATTTAACATTGAGTTCAGAACTCCGTTACTCATCCTCCTCCAAATTTTGTTCCGTAACGGCGATATTTTCATTATCTTCGTTGTTTTCAAGATCACCTCTTCCACTGATCGTCTCCGTTACGACTTCTCCATCTTCACTATTTGGTTCAATTTCCTCCAAAATTTCAATAATTTCTGGAATTGCTTCGTGCACTGGAGTAGATGATGTAGATGGTGCAGGTGGGGTAGTTGTTGTAGTTGTGCTAGATGTACTAGTACTCGTTGAGTCTGGCATGGTCGACGTCCTCAAAACTGGAACAATGACAGTTGGCGACGGAACATGTTTTTTAGAAATCACTGCTGGAATCGGGAAATATTTCAAGGATTTAGGCTCTTTGGATGAAATTCGAACGTTAGAGTATGAAGCAGTGTATATCACACGTCCAGTTCGGGTTGCATTTTTGGTAGAATTAGCGGTAGTGTCACTTGCCGATGCTATGGAATCTGCAATAAGCTCCTTTGGTAAAGCTAATGCCTCTTGATTTGTAATTATTCCACCTTGAACTTGGCATACGAAGAGGCTAACTAGTTGAATAGCTAGGGTCGACACTACGAACAGGTCTAGGCCAATGGACTATAAATCATCAGTAAGCAAATTGTATGAATTGGTTACTAATGTCAGTTAATAGTTTTACTTGTTACATAAGCATGGATATATGCTGTTCAATGATCACTACAATCAATTACAATAATTTAATTTAATGAACCGCATATGCAAGATCAAGTAAATCATAAAAACGGAAATAATCAAACAATTGCCGACCAACCTGTTTCATTTTTGATTGCTTTTTCTCTTGATGAACTTCCCAATAGAATTGTAACTCAATTAGCTAAAATAATAAAAACTTATCAAAATTGTGGCTGGCAGTGATGACCAATAGTATCACTGCTCACTGTTGTCCCCACACTTTTTTTGTCTGCCTGCTCACGTCCTTCTTGCTCTGGTAGCACAAAAACACTGACAGACTTTCAAAACGAGAGGAAGGAAGCTCAGTCACCTTTTTTTCAGTGACTAGACTCAAAGGACGCCACTCATTCCAAACGCTAGAGCACACCATATACTTATACCTAATCAAGTACTCTCATTTAACTGACATATTATATTATCGGCAATAAAAAGTGGTGCCTTGTAGAATTACGTATTATTGCAAATTTTAATATGGGTTATATTTTGAATTCTTCAATTGTTGTGCCAGTCGCGGTGGTTGTTAGTTGTTTATGTTGATTATTGCTTCAAATGGTCATATAGAAAGCACATGAGTAGTTGTAAGCAGTAACATACATACTATTATGTACCTATGTACATTATATACATACATCTAATATGACTTTGGAAGAATAAAAGTGCATTGAAAACTACAATAGTAATCTTCATCAACAATGCTGAAATAATAAAGTTGTTACAAAGCGCATCGCATGAAAATAATTTCGAATTGAATGAATGAATTCTTTGATGGTGAGTTGAGAGGTACGACAGAGTGAGACGAAATACCGCGTAGTATTTTGTAAAAGGAACAACCATGTAAATGAAGTGAAGGTAATGGGTAGTAAAGCAACAATAATGAAGATTAACGATGCAACTTTTATTGCACATTATTAGAATCCTTTCTCGCCACGATGATGAAGATTTTAGATANGGAACAACCATGTAAATGAAGTGAAGGTAATGGGTAGTAAAGCAACAATAATGAAGATTAACGATGAAACTTTTATTGCACATTATTAGAATCCTTTCTCGCCACGATGATGAAGATTTTAGATACGATATGGTCAGGAAGGATGCGAGCATCACGGATGAACGGATCAATGAGTGCGGAGGGAGATGAAGAACATTGGGAAGTCTTTTTTATTACAATTTTACATTTATCGAATCAATATCCTTCGTTCTTTTGTGTACGCCACACTACAAAAACTATGACGGTTAATAGTTTGCAGACACCTGCTGTAGCGCCAATGTGCTTTCTTTGCAGTAGTGTGAAACAAGCAAAAGATCTTTTCAGTGAAGACTAAAATTAACAGTGCGAGGTAATAGGTATTAAGATTCCTATTGTGCAATAACCAAATAAATGAAAGTTTCAGAAAGTGAATAAAGTTCCTAAAACCATAAATATTCTCTATTCATTACCAATTTTATCGTGAAGGAATGACTGTCCATTTCTGATGCGTTGACATTTATTTTGTGCAATATGATACTTTTAAATAAAAGCCTCATAGTATTAAAAGAAACATGAAAGAAACAGGCACAAAGAAGAGCCATCATCACATCAGGTAGTGAAGATTGAGAAGAGTGCGTGAAAAAACTGATGCGTGTAATCTCAAATTTCGTATCGTCAATTATGGACTTATAGAAACTGGTCCACATACTAAAAGGAATTATAGTAAATTGATCGCTTAAAAATTATTGTCCTGTATCCCTTTGTTATTGTTTGATTAGGTAAGCTTATATTTAGCGGGGGTGGTGTACTTGTTGAAAGGAAAAAATACATACTATAAAATAATGACATTAGGAATTAGGAATCGTAGGTAGGCTCACCTCGTCTTGACATGTCATAATTACCATACCGTTTGGCTAGTTTCCAAAATCCAAACATGATACCCTATTTCGATAATGATCGCATAAATAATTTTTAAAAGACATACTGTTTATGGGAACGGAAGCAATATTTTGAATCAGTATAACCTCATATAAATTCATAATAACACAAAATATAACCTACAATAAAAATGGTTCTTCATTTGACTAAATGATTAAAACGTGTCACTAAAATTCATATATTATTTTGAGAACATGAAAGGACGGACAGACAAAGCGAAACCAGTTAGTGAATATTCTCATGTACTTGCTTCATAATAATTTACTCTCATTTTTTTATTTGCTCACGACTTTCGTTGTTGGAATTTTAGATTACAGCAAACTATAAACTATTTATGGGGAATGTTGTGACAAGAAGCTTCCTACAATCATGAATCATGATTGAAGTACAGGAAATACTGTAACGCGTCATGTCATGAACTCATCGTAGTTGGTGACGTTGCATTGCCTGCCTTACTAGAGTTTCATGTGAACATAGCACACGCGCCGTTGTCATTTAATGATTTCGTAGTGCCAAGTGCCAAATATGTTACAAACAACATGTTTAAAAAGGGGTTAAGGGACACATTATCTGTAACAGCATTTATTACGCTATTTGTTCCAATGATCAATTAAAATAATACTCCATTAACTTATGCATTCGCTCCGGTTCAATTTGAGTTGGTTTAATTTGCTACTTTATTTTTCTATTTCAGAGCTCTTATGTAAAGAACCTTATCACATAAAATTCATTCGTGACTGACAAATTAGTTTAGCCTAATCAGATCTTTAATTTTCTACCAATGTCGTGATGCATACTAAATATACATACATAATATTATTATGTATGTGCCTATTTATTTATTAATCTCACGAGCTGACTGAAATGTAATGTAATCCATGTCTTAAACCTCAACGTTTTAACAACCATTTTAAAAGTAATCTTCTGTTAGATAAGACCCAAAGCGACTGCTATAAATATAGTCCTTCAAAAGAGGTTCTTTCATGAACACTGACCCTGGCCATCCAATTTCATCCAAGTCTAAAATGTAAGTGAACTTATTTTCTGCCCATGTGTGCATGGATTTGCTGACAGCAAGGAGACATATCAGAAAAAATCCAATCTTCCTGATGAACGAAGGTACAAGTGAGAGGTTTTTGACAATTGAGCTACCTAATCCCAAGAAACCTGTTGGAGCGTTTTGTTGGGCTACTAAAAATAAAAACGGTCAAATCTTTAGTCTTTAAAGTACATTTGAATGATTCTACGTTGTAGAATTGATAATAAGCTTATAAATTAGTAGAAAATACCACTGTTTGTTGAATCGAACGCCAGGTCGGAGTCCTCATGAAAGGTTTGATGCAGCTGTCGATTTGAAGTTTTGGAAGAATCTTGTGGGGCACCAAGTGATTGGTTGTTGTTTTCTACCAGGTTTCCTATTGTCATTGTCACGTATTTCTTTCTATACTCCATCAAATCGTCAATTGAGTTAAAATTCATTGTCCATTCCAAATCAATGATCTCGTCTTCGTCTACGTTCTCTTCTTTTTTATTCTTTTGCAACTCATCCCATGTTTCTGTGTCAGCAGTTGCATCTCCGTGTCCTCCATTCGCTTGGCATGACTTATTAATATTGCTCTTGCTTTCGTTGGAAGTAAGAGTAAATTTATCTACACTCCGAACGCGTTTTTCAGTTTTATGTGAAGATGATGTTAGTGGTAAAGCCATACTTCGAAAATCATGATCATTACGGAGGAATCTGCATTTTAATTGATTTTCAATTGATATGCTAAACGCAAATATTTATTTTAACGTTCATGCCTATGTATGTATTTCAATTCAATATACCTGTGAGAAGAATTAATTTGTTGATGAACCAAGTTTAGTAAGGCTTTGTATGTATTCTCATACGATGCAAAACTGAGATTTTTGTCGTCGCTGGAAGCGGAAACATTTGACAAGGCAGAGTTTGCCATCTTTATAGCTTGATGTTATGTACTTTTGACCCTGTCACATTCATTATCTTTCTGTCTTCTCGTCAATCTTTTTTACTTGATTTCCACCATTTTACCGTTTACGCCCCGACCTTGTCGTTCACTTCATACATTTGCTGGAAATGTATCATAGAGATATTTTTAACACTTCTCGTGTGATGAATTCTTCAGACTGCTATACACAGAGAGCTGTAAGATAAGACCAAATAGATACATTCTTCTTTGAATATACATGCATATATAGGTAATTGGATCTTTGTGCTTTATTAAAGATGAAAGCAAATTAATATTTCATTTAAAGCACATAGGAATAAAAATAAATTTCTCTTCTGGTCTACTTCTGACAATATGCTAATACCAACTGAAGTACTTTACCAATTTAATGTTTCGGGAAAATGTGAATGTCCCTTTTGAAGCCTAATCGGAAGGATCTACAGAGGCCAACAAATACATTCTGAATGAAAAATATTGATACCATTAGCATTAGTCCTAAATCATGCTGTGGCCATTCCACCCAAGAAAAAATAATGCTATATTATTATTATTAGGTAAATAAGTATTGCCCATAATGCGAAATTATGCATTACAGCCAAGTAAAGCTGTTTTATACGATAAAGGAAAATCAATTACATAATCTTTAATAATCTGTATAAATATACATAGTACATACAATCGTTGTATCATCGATTTGACTGAAAGAAACGTTGTTTCTTTAACTGAACAGGGAGCTCCGGAGCTTATGTTTCTGTAAACTTTCACAGTATTACATAAATTGTGCTGGCCAAGCTTTCTACCTAATTAACCCATTATATTTGAATACATCAATACGTCTCTTGTCTCTGAAATATTATACCAGGACCATATAGGTGTATAGAACCATTATTTTAATGGATCTGGTTTATCTGTATGAAGGCTTGTGTTTGTTTATGTCATTACATGATTAATTTGTTGACATTTCTTATGAATTTTTCTTATCCAATTAACCATTGTCGGAATCGAAAAAACGGGCGTTGGCTAACAAAGACATGAATCTGTAGAGAACAATACCGAAACGCAAATAATAAATTTTCATATATTAATGGAATTAATAAAAATTAGTCGATTGCAATCCATCATGTCTGTCGCCCAACGAAAAATTAGTTGGCTGCCACTCTCCCATTTTGTGAACTGGAATAGAATATATTCGTTCTTTTAGAATACTGGGACATTGTAATAAAATAATATTTTAATAATAAAACATACAAAACCTATCCTTGCATTTTTTACAATTAAAATGGCAAAAGCGAACAAAAAAGATCATCTACCATTGGAAAATCTTGACATAAATTCAAACACAGAAAAACCGGACGAATGTCTTCTTTACGACCTCATTGATATTGCTTTAAAATCTGGACGAACCATATTCTTTGGAATATCCTATTCTGTTTTGCCGTCTGAAGTTTGTTGTTCAGATTTCGTCGTGAAGAATCATTATCGATTTCAGGTAAATTCTACATTTCTTCTCACAATAAATGTATGAATCATAAAATGAATTTTACACTTGAATGTGACATCATTTTAGTTGTTCCTGCGGTTTCTACACATTTTCTTCTTTTTATTCCTCTCCATTCCGTTTGTTACGGAGAGGATAACATTGAGTACGTGCTGCTTAATTAATTTGATCAAAAAAGGTCTTCATGTAGTACTCCTCTCCTGCATGGTTGTTGGCTACTACTGTTTGGAAATTAAAATCAGAAAAGGTGTAGGTGGGATAACTGGAATATTTCGTCAGTGCGTGCTCCTCCAAAACAAGTTCAAATCGCTTGGAGTACATTTCCCAGCCAGAACAAAGGTTACAAATCATTGTTCTTTGCAACTAGAGAATATAAAATGAAATATCCCTTATTTTGCTGTTTGTTCTAATTTTAAGATACGAGCTTTGGGATGGGGAGTATGTCTTACCTCATGTCTGATTTGCCTCGTGCGTCAATATATGTTTGCAACAAAGCATAGTCCTTGGTATTTGCGTTATGCACGAGGATTCTCCAAAACGGCTTCCTTAGGTTTCTGGACACCTTCAAATGAAACAAGTCAGTTATTGTTACGATATTTTAATAAAAATTGTCAAATCGTTAAATTTTTATAGCTTATAAGTTTTTGTTTTAAAAGCTGAAACTACGCAAATCATTCTTGGATTTCTTGGTATTTGGACCGACTGTCTCATTTTCAATTTTTGGTCTTTTGTACAAATTCTACACATGTCGTTTGTAGTGACAATGTGGATGATATTCGACAAATTCAATGGGGGAATGAAATCTGGACTTTTAGAAACCAGACATATGCCTGAGGTAATTAATTACCTTAACATTTTATTTTTACTGGCTATTGAACACGCAAACCATTTTTTCAGGTAGTGGATCTCCACTTTCAGTCCACAAAATTGCTGAAACTCATTAACCAATTAGTTTCTCCCCTCACGTTCTTGTCAATTGTTTTTGACATCATTTGTATGTGTTTTTGGACAAACTACATTGCACTTGATAGGAATATCCGCCTAATTTACATAGCAGCATTATGTTTCTTTTTGAAGACAGCAGTGTGCTTGATTTTGGTTGCAGATGTGAACTCAAAGGTAAACATTTTAAAATCTTCAAATATGCTTTAAATTAGTAAATGTCTCGACTCGAATATTCAAAATAAAAAATTATGTCAGGCACATGAAATATCCGAATGGCTTGAAGAATCGTGTGCGAGCTCTGAAAAGGTTCCAGCAATGAACCTTATGAAGTTTACAGTGTTCACCGCCCAAATTTACAACAAAGATACAACCGGATTCAGAGGCTTGAACTTTTTTGTTGTAACGCCACATTTGGTCCTAGCGGTATAACCTAAAGCAAAAAAGATTTCGTTCATATATCATACTTTTTTAATCCTATTCGAAATAAATATTAGTTTCCCATTTCGTAATTATAATACAATTTTTATATAGGTTGCTGGAATCGTGGTTACATACACTGTAGCAGTAAACCAATTTTGCCACATCAATGACTCGCATCGATCTTAACTTAATTCATAATTTAACTTTAATGTTTTTGTCTCAAAACTTTCAAATCAAAGGATTGATAAGTACTCCCAACATATCACTAAAGCTATTTCTGACTTTACTGACCTTTGGGATAAATTTATGACCACGAAAGGGAAAGGTCTTGGCAGTAGGCAACATTGGTGACTGAAGAGCAATTCGAAAATGTGAAAGAAAATGAATACATATTATTATATAATGAAAATGTATATTATCTAAAAATTAGAATGTACACAAAGTAGAAAAACACAAACTAAATATAAATATAATACACTTAACATTCGTATATTATGTATGGTATTAACACGATGGTTCAGAATGGTTAACTTACAGTTTACATTTAACCACATCTGTCCCAACGTGTTTCGGCAGTGATAGTTGTCATTGTCATGTTCTTGTATTCTATGTTGATGCGTTCTTCACCTTCAGTTTATTTCTTTTATAATGAATAATAGTAATAGTGCATGCATTCAACATTACAATATAAATTAGTACGTATGTAAATACAGGTATTCAACACGCATATTATTGTATATCTATGTAATCTACCAGTGTATTATTATTATCAATATTCATTACAGTAATTGTGAGCTTTTATTAAAAATAATTCACGTTTTGTCAATTTTAAGCATCTCAAAATTTTGAATGAGAGAGTAAGTAAAATTATACGATGGCGGTTCGTCCTATGCGTTTTAAACGAATTGGCACGATATTCTTTTATTACCAATTTCCACCCTTCAATTGACCCCAAATTGCTGATTTATAAAAGTAGTTCATTAATGTTTGAGCACATTTTGGATGCTCCAACAAGAGATTTAAATGGTAATCTAGAGAATTAGATGTAGCTTGAAAAATTAAGTAAAAGCTGAGGGAAACTATTACAACGATTACAACCTTTGAAATGTTGGAGTTAACTGATATGCATACAAACATACATAAAGTATGCTTGATAATGTACATACTAATAATAACATTTATAATAAAAATGAGAGTATTTACACGAGGGCGCCAAGCAAAATATTGAATTGAGCAACAACAATAACTGAATGAATAATATTTTTTACTTTTCTTTTATATAATTTGATTTGCAACTATAAATTCATATTGACTGCCATTACATTAAATAATATAAAGTGTTTATAAAAACTCAATGAATCTTTAATTCTCGTCGAACAGTTATTATTTGGTTGTTTGTTTCCAATTATCATGTCCTTAAGTTACTAATTAATTGCGTTGAGTATAATACGTAATTCATTGATGGATATTGAACAGAAGACTTCAGTACAAGTATCTTCATTAAGACATTCTTGAAAATATATTAGAATGCTTAAATATATGAATGTATGACGTGTGTGTATGTAGTCAGTAAGAAATTGTATTTTTTATTTATTCAGAATTTTTTTACATTAAATCAAAAGGACCTCTGCAGATATTGCAGATATTTAGTTGCATACTACAAAAGGGCAGGGACAAATCTTGACATGCAGACCAATTTTTGGGTATTGCTCGTATTAAACAAAAAAATCTCATTGTCTACTTTCTTGTCGGTTTGAATTTTGAATGACGATTCACATTTTATTCGCGTCGAGTGAGTCAGTACAATTTGTAATTATTGTTTATCCTTTCCTGTTTGCCAGGTGTCAACGTTAAC
Organism: Coecobrya sp. COE2; assembly: GCA_027743765.1. Taxonomy (NCBI): domain Eukaryota; kingdom Metazoa; phylum Arthropoda; class Collembola; order Entomobryomorpha; family Entomobryidae; genus Coecobrya; species Coecobrya sp. COE2. The sequence continues at coordinate 28,567 of JAHZMV010002708.1, read as the reverse complement.
AAGATTTCATTTGAATGACATATGGCTCATTTACGTAACAAAGTGTTTACCATGTGCGTATTTTTTACCAAATATAATCTAGGTAATTTATGAACTTTTTCCTATTGTACCTTTAAATATTCAAGATGCATTATTCCGGCTTTGAATCAACTTGTTCACCTTCAAATCAATTTTTCAACACTAATCCGTCATTATTGTTACAAGTGGAGCTCTAATTATTACTTTTAATTAATTTAAATTAAAGCTTGCATCGTCCAACACCGGCTCGACGGAAACCGGCAAAGCATGTCATATAATTGTATGAGTTGCTGTAATTGGTCCCATTACTCCTCTATCTGGTTCTGGTTGATACCCTATGAGATACCTGCAACAGCAACGAACACCCTGAAGTGGCTTCACTTGCTTTGTTGGTGTCCTTTCCTCCAAATATGCCACTCAATGTTAAATAATATACAATGCAAACCCCTCCTGAATCAAGTTGACTGTTATATGTGTAATAAAAAATAAAAGTGTTACTAAATACAGTTTACCATGGATCAGATATCAATTACCGTTTTGTCTTTTGTCAGCCGGGACAAAATATAAATAATGCAAACCATAGTTTGCAGTATCAGTTATCATGTAGGGTCCACTTATCTGTACAATTAAATTAGCATAATCTTTAATGTCAACTGTAAGTGCTCATTTGTCTTTTTTGATGCAGTTTCAGCTATTTCAATGTGAACCAATATCAACCAAAGGTATATAAAGCATATGAATAGAAGAAAAGAACAGTGGCTACTTAATATAGATTCATAATATTATGGTTTGTTGAAATGATTAAAAAGTGCAATGTGAAGCGAATAAGGCATTCAAAATCCCAGATTTAAGTAGGGCACTAATGAAATCATGTTACATCAAAATGTTGGCATATATATCACTTTTGTTATGTTACTAATTTTTAAGATACACAAAAATCATTCTGTTGTAATGCAATGGCTGTCGAATACAGATACAAACGTGATACTATAAAATGTTTATAGCCAGCTATCAATTCATTTTATGATTCAACATTCAACCCTGTCTTCAACAATCACGTTTTATGCAGCACTTTTAGTTTTTGATTATTTGGAGTAGATTGACACAGTAGAGAGTAGAGTATCATGGATTTCATGTCATGTGTATGTGGATACTTTAGTTTACATTGTATTAAGGAATTGTAATGTCGTTTGTAAATATAATATATCTCATATAAAAAAGACATTATCAGTCAACACCAAAACACTATATGCCTTATCCATCCCTTCCATTATAATACAATATGCCTGTCCAGGTGCTTTATTCTGCTTAGTGGAACATCAAAAATGAAATAAAGAGCAACAATATTCATATAAAGTCTATATATCTTTCTAATATACTCCCATGTAATATTTAAATTGTGAGTGGAAATTGAGTTTGAGAAGAGCTGCCGATGGAAATAATTTTTCATGAATGTTTGTTATAACAAAAGAAAGGCCTTGAGTGCGGAAGAAGATGAATTCATTTTCAAGGGCTCTACAATAATTGTGATTGCTTCTACAAGACAAAATGTAATTTGAAGATTTCTTTTTTGGGACACCAAGATTTATGAAGGATTTGCCTGCCAAAAATACAACATTGATTATACAAAAATAGGTATGTAACTTTAATTACCTCGAGTGAATCTTATTTTTTATAAGCAAGCAATTTTTGGATGAGCATTTTTAAATTACATTGTTTTATTTTGCATCAATCTTGCAATTTTGTCACCTATACACAACTGGTTGCTTGAAGCATAAATAAAAAACATTTCTGGAATGCCATTCCAATAGCAAAAACCCTATAATGAAATGGATGAGTCATGTAGAAAAAAAATTGAAGACAGGAAGGAAATTTGATCGGATCACGTTGTCACTTGTCACTAAAACGTATAGTATGGCATATAATCGATAATGCGAGAACTGAACATTTGTGATAATCATTATCACACGTTAATTTAAAGGTTAATACAACGCACGTATATGCGAGTTGTCATATTACTATATTAACACATTGCTCATATAGTATACAATACCGCGGGGGAATATATACAATGATATACAGTAGCAAATTCTGATTAGATTACAACTTACATGTGCTACTATATAATGACTATATGACAATAAAGGTCATTTGACACACCCTGCGGCTTATGTGCAACAATGCAATTGTCGGTATGCATATACTTATTGTCCATAAGTTGAAAACAGTGTAAATCAATGATGTGCATGAGTTTTATCGGAAATTTCTATAAAGAAGTATGAGATTATGGGTTTCTTCCTATCATATTCATCTTACTCATATTTATGAATGAGCCCTTGGAGGAGCGTGCAGGGCTTATTATACAGGTTGAAGGCTAATTTAATTGCATTTCTAGTTATCGCTATCACAAATATATCGCTGAATTAGTTATGCATTCTTTTCCTGCTGAATTCAAGGCACGGTAAAAATTAGTTTGCAACTTGCAAGTATCATGCGCAAAGCGGATGATCATCATTCATTTATGGTAGGGTATTGGTAACATGATTGGAAAGGTGAACTACTACTGTGACATAAGTGACAGAAAGACAACTCACTCAACATGGGGACCCAAGAAGAAAGACGTTTAATTTATTTAAATAGCTACAAAGGCTTAGACACATGAATTACTGAATAAAGATACTGAAAATGCATACAATGGATGGATGTAAATAAGAAGATGATTTCAAGAAAATCATAGGACAGGTCAAGTAAGTCAAGTGTATATAGAGTACAGGCAGACAGTCTGCAATATTCTTAATACAAATAACTTTATGGCAATGACAATGCAACGGTAATGATTTGACGCTGCCGACAATGTGCATGTGAAAAGCACGTGTTTTCCATTTTATGTCTGCCATTATTCTTGCCTACACTTTGAATCCAATTTACAATTTTTGTACGGTGAAATAATGGCCATCATTAATTATATATTCTAAATGTCAAATTCTATGCAAATATGTATGTGCCGAAGGACTTTATTGCAGCAACCCCGTTTTGGTATATAAAGAGCGTGGCGACTTCAGGTCAGCATCATCAGTTCCTTTCGCAAAAGCATCAAGTTCACTTGCAAACTACTTCCGTTTTTTGTTGGAAATCAACAACTCCAATCCCAAAAACCGTCAAAATGAACGCTGTCGCTGTAAGTTTTACAACAATTTTCAAAAAAATATTTTTAAGTAGAGTAAAATCAAAAGAGGAAAAACAACAAGGTTTATAAATACTCATAATTTTCAACAGATTGTTCTTGCCATCGCCACCGTTGCTTCTGCCGGTGTGCTTGCCCCTGCCCCAGCCCTCCTCTCTGCTCCCATTGCAGCTCCATTGGCTGTTGCCCCCGCAGTTAAAACCGTTGCACCTGCCGCCATCAGCTCTGCTTACATCAACCGTGCCCGTAAGTACAGTTAAATATACCATTTTCGGAAGATACTTAATATAACATTATTCTGCAGCCATTTCGAAGAGCTTGCTTGTAATTGGATAATATGTTTTTGTATGAAAGCGACTTCATTTTTTATTTTCAAATTTACAGCAGCTGCCGCCGTTCTTGCTGCACCTGCCGTTGCTGCTGTAAGTTTATTTTAATAATGCTAAAATAGTAATGATATCATTTTTGCAGGACGGAAACCAGAAAAATATCTTTTTAATTGCATTAAAAATCTCATATTCAATCTAATTATCAGGTTGCCCCAGCTCCAGTTGCTTACTCTGCTCCATTGGCTGCTGCTCCTTTCGCCGCTGCTCCCCTCCCATACGCCGCTCCAGCTTTGGCTGCTGGTCCACTCCCTTATGCCGCTGGAATCGCTCAACCAGCTCTCCTCGGTTAAGAAGCATTTTAAAATCGTGTTGAGAAACACTCCACATTCAGCAATCAATTCGGCTGTTGTTGTGATTGCGCTAATTTATTTCAAGATGAACAATAAAAGTTGAAAAAAGAAGCGCTGTTTTAGTGGATAATTTTATTTAAAATCATTCCCATTGTGTGTGCTTATCTAGCTAACATACATTTTAAGCTCTTAGCGATTCAGTTGGAGAAGTTCCTTTTCTTGTAAAATGTACCTGCACGGCACCTTCAATTGTAATACACAGGTATTCACAATTCAACCTACAGGTATCGGAAGATATTGCTGATGCGGATGGGTAGACTTCATGAAATCCCTAAGTAGCAAGTTGTGTAACGATTCGTCAAATCGGGAGAAAAAAATATTACCTGTTCAAGTTCACTACAAGGACTTTAAATGCATTGATAATCTAATAAGAATAAGAATAATTAAATTCATTTTCATGCGCCGATAAATTGTGTCTGGGTTATAATCCGTATATAGCGGTTCAATTTAACAGTAGATATTGATAATTTAAGCAAAAGTGCAGAATGAGTCGGACAAGGTTTATGCTTACAATATATAGGTTATACAACGAGTACTTGTACTTCTTACATAACTGGTTTACTCCAGGTACGATGTTCATTTTATAACAAATGACAAATATCATCATAGGTGGTGGAAATACTTTCCTGAACTTTTGTTGGCAATCATTAACTTATGAGTGTTGTAAACCAACATCCTTATCCTTGTTGTTTTTATCAATTCTTCATCTTTTTCTGCACATTTGCCATTGCCCCACCAGTAGTTCTTCTACTATTTGAATTCAGTTATTTTTTGTAGTTTTCCGTGCTACATTCTGAACATCCTTGTTTGTTGATTTCAAGTTTAAAAAGCTTACTCATAAGTATTCCAATGTTTTTATTAACACCCTTAATTCAGAATTAATCCCATTACAACGTTACACGTTATATCACTCCAATATGATATAGGATTTTCCCTTGTCACCTCTGAAACTAAAAGCCAAACAAAATTGCAGCAGTCAGAAGAAATATTGTGTCTGTCATCATTAAATCATGCCATTATGCCATATGGTACATCACATTCTACAATCACATACTCACGCACGACAACATTTTTTGCTAATCACGGGCAACAAAAACCATGTTTTCTGTGCGCATTCGTTTCGCTTACCTTGTCAAACTGACAAAAATCTCTGCGCTCTAAACAAAAGGCTTTTTGCTCTCCGTTATAATTCTGTCCAACTGCATGAGCGATAAGGTACTAGGTACAACGCTAGCTCTACAATTTTTCTTGTAATTGGTCCCTACCAAATTTCTGTTCAATAATTTTCAATCAGTGATTGTAATCATCACCATCATGACAGATGCAACCAACAGGCAAAGATTAATTTTTGATCACATAAATTGCTTGGCGCATTGAGTGTGGAGTGTAAACTTGCTTTTCAGTTTAATTACATTCATTCTCATTCCTTAGTATTCTTACGGCTTTCGTTTAGCTTACTAATCAGTCAGCCAGGATGACCATATCATCTTAACATTGTATTGATCAAACATCTATCCAGTAAATTAGAAGGGCTCAAATAATCATCTATTCATTACCCAGCTTAATTATGATACCCTTCTTCATCTTGGAGGCGACAAGTTTTTCATTGTCTGGTATGTAATGCACTTGTAAAGACGACGAAAATTCTATCATTATGCAAATACAAAATAATGACAAAGCTAGCTTGCAATTATATTTATATTAAACGTCCTTTTGTACTTTGAATACATAGATGTATAACCAGAATATTCATTTTTCTCAACTTCATTAAATGTTTTTCCTGTTTATGCCTGCTTCTTTCTAACATCACTAATCAATGATGATTATCTCTGAAACCATACAGTTTTAACTTTGAATAGTAAAGACGAGTCATTTTATTTACCTTTTCTGCTCTTTTGTATCTTTCATTTTTTTCATTTTCAATTTGCCTCTAATTGGCAACTCTGTCCTTTCCATTATTATGGACAAGAATCGAGATCGACACTAGGAATTGTTGATATTGACATTTTGGAATAGCTAATGAAATGGAAACCCCAAAAAATTAAGTTATCACCAATAAGGTGACAGCTTTAACACTAAGCACCAGTAACCATACATTACATCTATTGTATTGCTGTGAGCAGAGTCTGCTCAGCAGACTAATCTTTTAAAATGAGGCAAAAAATGTTTTCAGCTCTCTCCTCTCATTCTTTTTTTTTCAACTCAGAAATCGACCTTGACTAGGCTCTAGTCTTATTGTTGACAATTAGATTACAGCAATGCAATAAAAAGTTTATTTTTGCCGTTATGATTAATATTATGTACATAGTATAATATTTCAACAAGAGTGTGCTACTGCAGTGTAACTGCAACCGTGTGTCATTACCTACGGTATAGATTACGTTCAACATTACTGGATATCTATTTTCTATTTTACAGGTAACTACTTATCTGTCAATTATTTGGCATGCTGTATGACTGTGACACAAACTTCTTAGAACAAAGATTACTTGATATGCGTGCATGCGTTGATTTTTATTATGTTCCCTACATGGGCATTTTAAGGTTACTAGCCATTAATATTTACATACATTACACTGCAGTCATCTACTAAAGATTATAATATCCACATTAGTTATGTGCCATTGGACGACCGTTGAAATGCCATCTTATTCTAAAACTGACCAAAAAAGTTTCAAATGAAGCTTGTATAAAATACGTATTCCAATATTAAAGAAACGACGAAGATAAGGTAACAAAATCGTGCTTATGTATCTTATATGATATAGTGCTTTGTCAGTCGCCAACTATGTCGATGTGTGCATCAGTCGGGAAGATTGGCATTTACTATCGCCGTCTATACTCCATCATAACTAGTTGGTCAGGCCATGGGTCAGCCTTTTTTTTCAACAAGAACTTATAGTTGGACTTTTGCAAAAAAAATCTGGCAACACAATGACGGTTAGGTAATAACCTGCCAGCTTGTCTGTGTGTCATTGGTACTGATTTTCCAATTGGTGTAGATGATGGGTCACAACGATCGATATGGCAAGAATACTGCGCGATTATTGCGCTAGTGGGAATAGGCTTGCTTAGTGATCTTATCATTATTCGTTCCTTCCTTTGTGCTATTTTTGCATGGCAAATTTGTATCACAGGTATTACACTTGCCTTTTGGAATTGCAAAGTCAATAGATTGCAAATGTTAACGAAAGTGAAGATGCATACTCAATATATGGTTTGCTCGTTCGTAATATTGTTATTTTTTATTATTCACGACAAATCCAATCCAATCCAAATACATATTCTTGGGTAAACTGTGCATCTCAAGTGCACGGATGCTATTTGGGAGTCCCTTGATATTTGCCATAACGTACAAATTGTATCGCATAGCTTTTGTAGGTAAGTCGCTTTTGCTATATAATTATTATTAGCACAAAACAAGATTGCTTCCATCGCATCTTTTTTTCGCGTGAGAGTAATAATAATCAGGATGATGATGTTCATGCAAAATGTACAATATCAAGGTAAACTTTAAAGATGTGTGTGTGTGTGTCATGATGGCGATAATGATGATTGGTGCTACTATAGTTCTGCGTGTGATTGAGTTTTTGTGAGCAACCGGATAAACAATAAAAAATCCACCACACTTACGTTGCATCGTGGGTGGAGCCCAGGAGGGGACTTGTTAAGTTTAGTTAGGAACACTCTGAAAAGGTTTTAGTATAAAAGGCTGGCAACAAAATGGAGACGGCATCAGTTCACGTTCTCAAGTCATTTCAATCACTGCTCTTACAAATTCTTTGAAGTTTCACTTCACCAAACCCAGCATCACCATGCAAGCTTTCGTTGTTTTCGCTGCCATCATCGCCACCGCCGCCGCTGGTGGAATCACTGGATACTCCACTGGAAACTACGTCCAAGTACGTTTGAAACTTTTACTTAAAAGCCGTCTGGACAGGAAATATTTATGCTATATCTTTATCTGAAAAATTCCACTTAAAGCAATCGCTATAAAATTCACTCTCCTTGTTAATTTTAGCACGCCCACGCTGTCGGAGTCGCTGCCCCAGTTGCTGCCGTAAGTACAAAAGATTTAATGATGCGCTTAGTTTAGAATAACTTTGAAAATAACAAAAAGTAGTTTCAAAGATATTAATTAGCATGAAAACTTACAAGACAAGTCGATAAGCATGAGTGTTTATTATTCCAATCACAAATAAATATAGTATGCAGCTCCTGCTGTTCATTATGCTTCCCCGTACGCTGTAAGGGAACATTTACTCGATGAAAACCTAGAAAATTTAACAGCTCATTAATTTAGAATTATAAACTATTTGCAGGTTGCCCCAGCTCCAGTCGCCTATGCTGCCCCAGCTCCAGTTGCCTATGCTGCCCCAGCTCCAGTCGCTTATGCTGCCCCACAGTTGCTCAATCCACCCAATTCGTTAACCGTGCCCCAGCTGCCGTAAGTATTTCTTAATTATTAGAAAGACTTTAATTTTAATGAGTGTTCATGAAATTAATTTTGACATTATTTTCGTTTTTTCCATAGCGTGTCGCCATTGCTGCTGCCCCAGTCGCTGTTGCCCACGCTGCTCCAGTTGCCGCTGTAAGTCTATTTACAACCTATTTGAACGCTTTAGTAACACAAAGCTGCTTCAAAATAGATTAGCATTTTTAAACACTTGCATTTAGGTTGATAAGCATGAACATGTATCCTATTATTATTCTAATCACAAAAATATAGTATGCTGCTCCAGCTGTCCAATACGCTGCCCCAGCCTACGGTGTAAGGGCAAACGCATTTGACTGAAACCGTTAAAATTTGTGCAGTTTCCTAATTAAACTTTTATATTATCAGGTTGCCCCAGCTGCCGTCGGTTACGCCGGAGTCGGAGTCGCTGGACCAATCCTCGGTTAAACATGCTCATGACTGAATCAGGGAACACACTCCCCAGAGTTGGAAACCATAATATCTTGACGCTTACAACTTTAATTTATCTATTTGTACAACCTCGATCATCTTCGTGTACACACAGTGCCTAGTGTGCTGTGCCGTTAACTTTTCAAGTGTTCATGTTTGAAAACAATGTGGAGAGTGCGTCTCTTTTTTGTAGAACGTAAAAAAATGTTTTTATATCATTCGACAATAAAATCCTAAATTATTACTGTTAAAATCACAACTCATTGTTTCAATGTTTCTTCTACAGCGTACGCATTTAATACCATCTCCAGCATGAGGAAATTTAGACTTTCGATATAAAAACATGGTCAAGCAACAGCAAAATAAAATACGGATAGTGCTATCTTCTAAATTGCGCATGTGGTAAAGGGTATCTTGCATTTCCCAATGGTCGTCTGTTTCTGTTACGACCTCTCATTTTGTCCAGTTTCTTAAAAACTTCGGTGCAGTTCCTATCAAAAGTTACGTGCCTCGTCACGGCGGTTTCAAACTGCAGGTGGTTCATCAACATTCCAAGTGCCTCCTTTGCTGCCGTTCTAGGATTGGAAACAAAGGCAATGTCCACAATTTTAGTATCATGCATTCAAACATGTTGTCGAATACAAACATTTTGCTTTATAACTACCTTGTTCCATTGTTAGCTTCTGTCATAAAGCAAAAAAGCATCGGTAACAATTTCTCCGCGTACACGGGTTTTAAACACGTATCTACCCCTGAAATTTTAACGATTTGTAATGCCATTCTTGCCAATCTATTGCCAGCTGCCCTAGCATGGGGTTTCTTGGTTACAATGTCCATTGCACATAGCACTTTCGCAATATTACAGTGCCCCACCATCGCCTCCAGTGCTCTATCACATTCTTCTCTAATAAACATATTTGGGGAAAGCGATTTCAATACCAACTTTTCCGTGATTTTTTCCAAATCGTTATCCAGAGCGGATCCAATTCTTTGGAAAAGTTCCTTAAAAGTGACAATGGCTGCTCGACATAGTGCGGATTTAGGACTGGTGATGTGATGGAAAGTACACCAAAGAATGGGACCATTTAAATAATTCAACAAAACTTTTGGTCTATGCCTTCCCAATCGAATTATGATTTGCAAGGCAGTATAGCAATTGTTCCAATCTTCTGATGTTAAAAGCTCTACAAGGTACTCGCAGGTGTAGGTACGTGCCTCGTCGGGACTGAGGTCAGTGTCCAGATCATCAAACACTTCACTCGAGTCTCCTTTCATTCTCGCCTTCAGAATTGCATCAATTCTTGGCTTACGTTTTCTTACCATAGCTCCATTACTACCAGTATAGTTGAAGCAATTTCTTCGAGCTGAATCCAAGTCGGAGTCGGCTTCATCAGACACAGAAGAATCCGAGGGGAAGCAGTCATGTACAGCAACTACAACTGGCTTTCCTTTTTTTCTGGGTGTCAGCTTATTCTTCAGTTCTCTCACCTTTTCCTCCAAATGTTGATTCGGCTGCTTGGAGTCATCACTGTTCTTTTTCATACAACATTTACAGTGTGAGCAGCATTCTTCACTACATTTTTCAGTCTTTTCTTTACTCTTGTCATCATTTTCTCTTTTGGAGTCCAACGGTAACTGCATTAGGACTGGTGTATGGGCAACACGCGGAATCGATGGGATTTTGCCTGGATCGCTTTCAGGTCCGAGGGCAGCATATTTTGCTTCTTCCTTCGCTTTAATCTCTTTCTTCTGCTTTTGAATTTCTCTGAGCTTCAACACAGAGATACTTTTGCTGCTTTTTGTACATGTTTGTTTTTTCTTCATCGAACATTCTACATCCGGTTGTTCTTCATCTGAGGATGACGACAATGATGTTGACGTGGAGTCATCCAAAACGACAGTTACTTCCTTTTTACCTGGGGATTTTGCAGTGGATGAAGCACCTTTTTTATGTCTTCTAATATGCAATGGAGCATGTTCGCGGTGATGATTTGGGTGCTGCTGATGAGAAGGTACTGCACTGAGGCCAATTTCTGGCATAGAAGCGGAATATACTGGTTGAGGTGTTGTGTTAGTGGAAATTGGAGGAAGTACGAGTCCACCCTGACCAGAAGAAGCTTTGCTTGGTGTCGCTGCTGCTGACATGGAATAGTTATGCATTCCAAAAGTGGACAAGTTTGTAGATGTACAAGGCGTTCCAAAACACGGTAAACTTTGTACGGCATAAGGTGACTGCTGCGAATACTGAAAAATGTCAGTAGCAAGGACTTGCTGTGGGCATTGATAAGACGGATAAAGGGTTGTTTGTTCATATGAATGCTGCTGCTGCTGAATTTGATGCAAAATAGAAGCCATTGCATGATCCCCAGAACCTCCTGCAAAATCAAATTGTTGTTGTTGCTGCTGATTCGATGGTATTACATTCACCATTTGATAAGACATATGGGGTGGCAACCATGTTCCTGTGTATGGGTTAACGAACGCAGAGGTAGGCGTTGCTGGAATCCTTATATTTTGCTGCTGTTGGCAATGGATTTCCTTGTTCATCATTTCGGTAGCACATGCGGCGTTTTGAAACTTTGGTTGAGGAATAATAGGGAAGCATGGAGTACTAGTTTCCATTTGGGGGCTAACGTCATTGCCATTTGGATAGGCATTTGCCGGGATCATCGCTGTTCCGTATCCAATAGCCCTTTTTGTGCCAGGTAAGCATTTTGCAAAAGAGGGCATTGTAATCGGTTGCGAATGTTTAGGTGGTAGTGATGAATTTGAAAATGAACGAGGTGGCTGCCAGGCAGGATGGACAAATGATTGGTACGCATTACCTCGAGAAGCTTTACCAGCCAAAATGGATGGAAGGTGAGGACGTTTGTACTTAGAAGCTGACGGCATCATCCTTGGAGTAATGGAAGTGCGACTTTCCTCATTTTGTAGAGAATCTAATTCAAAGATAAATCATGCATGCAAGCTTATATTCATACCTACTTACTTTCAGTTTTTATTCTATTATTCAGAATGACATCAGTGTATGGTGTACCATAACGGTAATCTGCTTGAATACTTCCGTTAGCAGTTGGATGCGAGGAACCTTTACATCTGGGAGAAGTCTGATTCTCCGGTAGGTTGGGTACCATTGCCATAAGTTGAATGTGACCTTGAAGAAGAGTAAATCCATTACCAGTCATTCTAGAGTGGTCCTTGTCAAACATGGAATGATGGTGACCATCACCTCCTCCTGAGTAAGGGCTCATGTTTGGTTGTGCAATATTTCTCAAAACATTCATTTTTGTTTAAAAATATAGCCTAATGTGTGATCTACACTTATCAAGAAAGAACGCTAGTCGTAGTACATAATCTCATAAATATAACCTATGTACAAAAGTATACTTATTTATTGCTTTCATGCAAAAACGAAAAATACTAAAAAATATGTACCGGATATTTATAAAAATTAAAATTATGAGTCAATTGATGCAGACAGGAGCCAAAAAATGTTTACATTGTTTGAATGCATTTATAATCACTTAACAACCACTCAGTATGCCTCAAACCAGCATGCATTTTCAGGGCAGCTGCTCATTACTTGACCTGACTTGATATTTTGATATATATTATTTTAAAAATTCTAGGCTCCAGTTCACACAAGACGGGTTTTTAAATGCAATGATTTCCCTACTCCGCTTGAAATAATGCAGATACATTTTGATGATACTTTTTACATAATACATCACTTTTAGTTCGTAAGAATTTTTGTTATCTGATCAAATCTGTTGCTAAAATGTATGGATATCATGGTTTGGTTACTCATGAGTTCTTTTTCTCAAATTAGCTGTATTATATTATAATCAAATCTTATTAGACAAACCATGAAACATTTTGCATTTTATCAATCTTCCTGTATGGATTTTTCCTAAAAACCCGAAAGTCCAGATATTCGATATGTATGTATATAGGTACATAAATACGTCGAGCCAAAACTGAGCTACTGAACAATAATGATAAGCCATTATGATGACTATATTATAACATTGTTGAAGTTTTTACATAGGCAGAAATTATTTCACTTTTGGTCCGTGCTCCAAACATTTTTGGCACTACTGACCATGAATGACCTGTTCTTTCACTTTTGAATGAATGCTTGGGTGATTTCTTCCATGTCAAAGAACTTTCTTACACAGAAACAATAATCACAGCATTGATAGAAGTTTTTCTTAGCGTCGGTTACCAGTCGGTGTGAGATGTGCATACAGGAAAGTTGTAGTAAGTTAGCGTGTTCCTATTGAGTACGAGTACAATGCAGTTCCCTTTAGTCACAGTACTTGTGTTTTCCTTTTTCATCGACGAAATTTCTTCTGGTATCTTTTATGGCATTCGTATTCCAGACCAAGTACAAGAAAAATTGGCAGAGAACTTGGATCCTACAGTGGACATTAAGCAAGGAACTCTAGAAGGAAAAGCAGAGTTATCCAGAAATGGCAGGGTCTTTCTTTCCTTTAGAGGAATACCTTTTGGAAAAGTTCCACAGCGATTTAATGTGGGCTATATTTTCAAAAGTTAATTTTCCATTCAAAAACGGTAGAATTGTAACTTTAATCTATTTTTTTAGAACCCAGAACCTGCCGATGGATGGCAAGGTGTACGAAAGGCAAAAGAATATGGTCCAATTTGCGCCCAAGTAGACATTCGGACTCATGCTTATCGTGGACAGGAAGATTGCCTGACAATAAACGTTTTCGTTCCAAAGCCTGAAACCAATGTTGAGGAAACTCTTCCTGTCATGGTTTACATGTACGGTGGAGCTTTTGTAATAGGCGAATCTAATATCTATCACCCCAATTATATAATGGATGAAGATGTCATATTGGTGACCTTAAATTATCGGCTTGGTGCTTATGGTATGCTCCAAGTGGGATTACTTTTTAGTATGCATATTTTATTATTTTACCAAAGGCTGAAGTCTGAACAGGTTTTATTGAAATCGTATCATCATATAGGCTTTCTCAACGCCGGTATTAAAGGTGCATCCGGAAATCAAGGCTTGAAGGATGTAGTTTTGGGTCTCAAGTGGGTGCAAGACAACATTCGTGTCTTTGGAGGTATGCACATATAGAAGAAGAACAGAGGGAGAGATGAGATTTTGTTTAACCATTTTAAATTATGAGTTTCTATATTGTGTTGTTCCAGGTGACCCTTCGAAGGTAACCATCTTTGGATACAGTGCCGGTGGTGCTTTGGTATCACATTTGGTGGCTTCTCCAATGGCGAAAAACTACTTTTCCGCTGCTATTGCACAAAGCGGGACTGCCACGGTGGGATGGGCATTATGGCCAGATCCAGAATTTGAAGAGCCCAAAAAATTAGCATATGCCGTGGACTGTCCAACAAGTAATCGAGAGTACATGGTTGAATGCTTGAGAAAGATTAAACCTGATGTACTTGCAAGAGCAACTGATTTCAAGGATCCAGTGGTAAACTTTATCCTAATGCATTCTATGATGTTCTTTAGTATGTAAAAGGCCTAATAAGATTATTGTGCATGAAAATTTCGATATTTATCCTGTAGTGGTTTGAACGCCAGAGCACTCCAGTATTTGCTCCTTCTATTGAATCATACAAAGAGTCTGACAACGACACGAACATTTTCCTCTCTGAAAACACTGAAACAATCATGGACAAAGGAAACTTCAACCGAGTTCCCCTTATGATTGGTTTTACCTCTCATGAAGGCTTATCGCTCCATGCAGCCCGTACAATAATTACCTACTTATGCCTTAAAATTTATTGATATTAACATAACAAATCATTCTACAACTCTTTTTCAATGCGCAGCAATACTTCTCAACCCGAACAATACTAAGAAAATGAACGAGCAATGGGGTCGTGTTGCCCCACAAGCGTTTTTCTACTGGTCCATTGCCCGAGATCCCTGCAGCGTCTCAAGTAAACTGCGGAACGCTTACTTCCAAGGAAATTCCGTTGGACCGGACACAGCCGATGCTCTTACCAATCTGTACTCCCATATCGGCTTCCATTATCCAGCCCGAAAAGTTGGCTTAAAACATGCCAAATATGCTCCAGTGTACTTTTACAACTTTACTCGAGAGGTGAAAGTCAGCTTTGTGGACCTTTATGGCTATTATAAGCAAACTAATCCATGTAAGTCAACAAGAATCAATCATCCAATTCAAAACAGCAATACTCATTCCTTCAGTAGTAGTGTGAACAATTTTGCAATGCTTTATTTATTAATTTTACATAAGTTGATTCAACCAAGTTTTCAAATATTATCTGTTAATAGTGTCCAAACCTCCTGTGCACGGCGATGACGTCCAATTCCTTTTCAGTGGTTTACGTATATGGCCAGAAATAAAAAAGGAGTCTCCAGATTATGACTTTTCTGTAAATCACGTCAAACTGTGGACATCCTTCGCAAAAAATCATAAACCAACTCATCTATGGGGCTCGCAAGTGCAGCAACAAATTGAGCCTGTTAACCTTACTTCTGAAAGGCATAACTGGATTCAAATCAGCAACGAATTGAAGGTTGAGCCAGAATCTGATGACTTTATCAACAGTATGAAAGTATTGGATGAAATATGCGAAAACGACTTTGACTTATGCAGTTCACTACACATGAAATGATTTTTATTAATTATATATGGCTCTTGTTTGTCAATTTGGAAAATATTGAAGAGAAAACATTTCATTGATGAATATTAAAATAAAGCACGGTTTAAATTGTTATAGCTTCAGTTGGAGATGGTGCTGGCGGAGGGGGAGATGAAGTTATATTCAAATTCATCATTGCAACTTCTTCAACCACACCCCTAGAGTCGATTTCGTTTTCGGGCACCTTAGCTTTAAGCTTGTATACTGCCATTGACGAATTAGACTTTGGCTTGTCTGTTGTGGAAAATCTTTTCTCAAACTCCTTTTCATCATCCTCATTCTGTGGAGGCGTTGGCGTGGTGCTTCTTTCTAACAAGTCATGTACATTTACATACCATGAGGTTGTAGATGGTTCTGTTGCTGCTTCCACAACCTCAGACATGGCATCAGAGGTTCCGTTGGAAGAAAGGATGCTATTATTTTCAGCGTCCTTTGAAACCACCACAGTTTCATTAGCTTTCATGGAAGCGACAGTAACTGCAGCCTCTGTCACTTCCTTCATCATGGTATCAGTAATTGTCATTGGTGTAGTTGGTGGCCTTCGTGTTCTTGGTCTTGGTCGTGCAGTTCTATTTTCTGGTGGAGTATAGCCAATCAAAGAATCCACTATCATTTGCGCTTGCATACGTTGGCCAGGAGGGAAAAAGTTTACGGTACTTTGAACAATTCTACTGGGGTTTAATGAACCCAGTCCTGAAAAAATACCAAAGAGTCCAGATAGTACTCCAAAGGCACCTGGGCCTGGAGTTCCTGGACTGGTATCTTCGTAATCGTCTTCTTCTTCTTCAGCTCCGCCGCCACCACCTCCACCACCTTGGCCACCTTGATAAAATCCCCCGGACACACCACTAAACTCCCCTTGCCGAAGTGGATCGACTTCATCTTTGGCAGCTTCAATTGCTTTTATAAGATTTAGTCTAAACTGTCGTAATCAGTAAGAATGAACGATTCCAGGTTTAAATAATCATCAATTAAAGTTATACATTCTTAATATACTATCCACATTAAAGTGCAAGTTAACCTGATCTGCAAACTCATGACTGACTCCGAATAAACGTAAGGCTGCATAATCAATTTCGCTATTGTTGGCATTTCCGGCATTCTCCGTTGCCGTTGTAGAGGTTTGCTCACAGCACACAAGTTGAAACTATGCATTTATTTAATATTAATTAAATTCACAAATTACGTATGAATTGAATTGTGTACCAAAAAGATTGAGCAGGAATGAGTTTCTTCTTACCAAAATATTTGCCACTAGTATAGAAGCTATGCACCCGGTGAATCCGGAATCACCAAATTTTGATCTCATTTTTATATGATATTTCCCAATTCTTTAGATCGACAGTGAACATTGGTGGAAACGAAACTGGTCATTATTACATCCTGGATTTCATAGATCATACCTAACCACCATCAGTTTTACTGTTATAATCTATGCCACATGCTGTTGAAGCTGTTTCGACCAATATTGTTTTCAGAAAACGTCATCATCACAACTTCCAGCATCTCTGTGAGATAACACTAAACACTATTTTTAATACCATAATTCTACTGTCTGAAACTGAGTGAGTACGATACACACTTATTTTAGGTTTAGGTATAGTTTCATTATATTACGTCAAATAATAGATAAATTCTCGAAACAAAATGTTGTGGATGTCATCAACCCCAACTATCGCATAATTTGATCGTTATTCATGAATACATGTTTTATGAAACAATAACTTATACATATGTATGTAATAAGATTTGTAGGATGGTTTATTAGTTTATTACAACTTTTATTGGTTGTTCCAATGGGTTTTATGTAGAAGGAGACTGCAAGAACATCTAGGTCTAATATCATTGGGTTGTTCCTTGTTCTATTTTGTTTAATTATAGGTAGGTTAAGTAATTTTAGAATACATTTCGTTCGAAATAATGGCTGCAAAAGGTGAAGATTTTTAAATTTTTTAACCAGTAGCGAAGGACCAGTTTATATAATTGCAACAAGGAATTTAGCCTTAATTTAGTGAATGATGTTGCATTGCTTATTTAAGCTGTTTCACATATTACCTTTTTAGACAATACCTTTACATTATCACATTGCCATTGCATCGAGTATTAAATAAATATAATTTTGAAAAGGATACAACAATATATTGCTGAATTGATGATATGCCAAATCTGAAGAAATTAAGCTATTAGTGAAGGAGGACATGGTGATTCATAGCGTGAAAGATGGGAAGTGATGGGCCAACGGCAACTGCAGGTGCCGCATGCACGATGGGGGCAGAGGCAACTAGTTTGGCTGCAGGAGCCCTAACTGTAATATTATTAATAAGATAATTTGCACCTCTAAACAAAATCAAATTTTTGAAGTCAAGCAGAATGTTTAATGCAATATACCTTTGTAGCTGGAAGAGCTGGAGGTGTGAACAAGGAGTGGAGCTGGCGCGTGCACAATGGGAGCATGGAGAGCAACACCGTGGATTTGTTGAGTGGCAGTAATGACTCCGCCGTTAACGGCTACTGCCAAAATCAAAACGACAGCAATGACCTGTTTTTATAGAAATAAAAAATTTAAAACTTTAAACTACTGTTACTCTCGGTCTCAAATCTTAACTGGCTGTCACTTTAACTTACGGACTTCATGATGAATTTTTGCTTGTAGGATTAAATTTAAATGTTTAAATTGCACGAATGAAGAAACTGCACTGACGACTTTAACTGGACCTGTTTTTGCTTTTATACTAAAAATATAATTTTGCTGAACAGATCAAAACACAAAGTAACGACATTAGTCCAAGTCTGTTCTCCGTTATGCTTGTAGGTGATGGTAAAGGAACCTATAATTCTATTTATTTTGTCCCTGATATGACTGCGAGAGTAACTGGTTGATTACATCAGTTCATCAAAAACCACAGCCCTACATACTCATCATTTTGATTTCATTAAACTACTAAATGTTAAAAGTGAATGAGAATATCACGATTATGACTGGAAACACAACAACAGTTTGGAAGTATATAGAAAACGTTCCTCTTTTTAAGATATGAAATGAATATGAGTACCGTTTTGCTTGCAACCAAGCGCTCTTTCTTGGCATTGTAATTTGTAAAGGTTATAATCACAACTTCTTTTCCATCAATAGTCATTATACGCATGATTATCCTATTTGTTTGTATGTACCTATATTGATTTGTTCGATGATATCATCAGTGGCTATATAGTATATTTTCAACCAAATTTGGTCAGTACACATATGTATATCGCATCTTTATTGCAAGATCTCCAGCGACGACACGTGAATGATCACTTGTTTACATCTTGCCATAAAATTAATTGATTGGTAACTATTTGCATAAGACATGCGCATGAATAGCCTGCTTGTATTCATTTATAAAGAGAAGGCATCGGTAACGTCCACGAAACAGAAAAATGTCGAATTAAAATCGTACATGAAAGAACTAAATGATGGTTACAGGAACCATTACCATTACTGGAGAACATTACGAGCAATTAAAAAATTCTTATTCGACATAATGGGTAAATGTGTAGAGTGACAATGAATTTAAATAATATATTAATTTGTATACTAAAAATGTTTAAATAAATAAACAGTGTAACCCTTCCATTTTTGGTAATTGCAGTTTTATGGTTTTACTTCCCCACAGATTCTGTCCTGTCATAAATCCGCATTATCATAAAAATCAACACCTGCCCTGCGTAGGTGTCAATGGTTGATCTATACACAAATACAATCATAAAAGTAAATAGGTCAGTATTAAAAGTGAAATGTAAGATGAAGGTAGCTGGCTTATATATTTTGTTCACAGTTTTAATTATTTTGTCTGTGATGACAAGAATTGTCTACAACATTTTATTTAGACCTTATCTTTTATATAAATACCTATATTTGAAAACAATGCATAACTCATGAAATAATCAATTTTTTTCTATGTGTATTTGTGTATGATAGTTTTTCCTATTTTTACTAATTTCCTACCACGGATGATTTTTCGAGGTAGGATGAAAAGTAATCCACCAAAAAAGTAACCTGAAATATTTTGTAATGAGTATCATTGGCAAAGATACTTACTTTGTCATTAATTTCATTAAATCCGTTCCATACAATTTGCTGTAATTTAAAATTGCTGTTGATTTTATTACCGACGATGGACGTTGGAATTTTTTGAGTAATGTTAATGTGGAACGTTAAATTTTTGAAATATCCCATCTAATATGGAAATTCGGTGTGGGTGGTAGGTAAATGTCTTTTCATATTATTGTTAGATGATCTAAAACCAGACTTTTCTTTTTGAAGTCATTGTCATACCACTTGGTTGCACTGTTAACTAGTATTATATTTTATATCAATTTCCAATGAAATGTACCGCTAGACAATATTTTGTCAATGAATACACAATTTCCAGAAATATTACAAAGCCATGGTGGACAATCTTGCTAATTAACATTTATACTAAAAAATTATAATGGCTACATTCAATTGTGCCATACACGCACGTATCATGAAAAATGTCAAAATATATTGATTTTTAGTACGTATATCCATCAGTACTATTCTTTTAATTTTTTAGTATTTTATTTACTGTCTTATTTTCCATTCTTGCATGGTTGATAATTAGTAATTATAAAAACATTCATAATCATAATTTATCTTATCTATGCTAATATCATATTGCTACCATCCGACTAAACTTCATTCAACTGCCTTGCTTGTTTTTACTTGTCGCAATTTAATTTGCGTCCAGCAATTTAATTTGCTAGGATATTATACAGTGCAAAATTGTTTGTCAGAGACTAAATTCCTATACATATGATAGGTAAATTAATTTACAAGTTAAGAATTGCTTTCTCATTACAGCTACTAAATTGCTACTACACAATATATTCCTATATTCAATTAAATGCGACGGCTTTATACTCGAATAAATCTATTATATTTAAATGCATAATCTGAGTAATTAACTGACACTGCTATACCTATATAAACACAGTCTACGGTAACAATAATTTAAGTATGGTTATTAATATTGGCTATATGTATGACAAATTATGTTTTTACTCTTGTCATATAGGTAATCCAAATCTCATGACCTTGTTGAAGGTAAAGGTCAAGTTAATTGGTTATGCGTGGTGTATTAGACACCACAGTTAATGCTTTCTTGTACATTAACAAACTATAAACCAATTTTATTTGCCCTGTTAGACATGCGCATAAACATCATTTGTTTATGCGTATGACATGCAACAAAAACTGCTTACATACATTAGTCGGCAATATCACAACCAATATTCTACTGAATGCGATAACGGTAGCGAAAAGAAAACTAGCTTTTGGGCACTATAATATCCTTTGCCATAATAACCTACCGTAGATGTTTTAATGGCAGTCGTGATTCATGCTGGTAGTTTATACTTAATTTTAATAGAAAAAACTCATCATTGCTCCCTACTTTATTTAATTAATTTAATTATATGTATTTAAATTATATAAAAAGAGGGGTTACGAGTATTACAGGGCTCAACAATCAATTTTAAGACATTCAACTTGAGTTGATGCGATTCAAAAGTCTCATTTTGGATTTTGCTCATGTGATAAATATATGTATTTTCTTCTCGACATATGTCAAAAATGGAGATACATTTTGAAGTTATTTAAAACTTCCATGATCAAGTAAAATTTACACTTTGAATGCTTCATTATGGTATAAACCATGCGTGATATAAAGATCAACCGTTGGCTGGCCAGCACTTTACTTATGATATGATCCTATTGTATTATGGTATATATCTAGATATGTAATAGGCAAGTTGTATGCAATTAATGTCGTACTATGATGTGACCAGTAGAGTAGAATATTAGAATAAGCAATCTGATGACACTTTTTATTAAAGTTTCAGTCTCAAGGAATGTTTTTGCTGAAAAAAAATCATTCTTTTATTCATAAGCTAGCATGTTCTTATAGGTAAGGTCTGCAGCTTTTGTTGTTATTATTTCCTTCTGTGGAGACGTTTAAGGTCAAGTGCGACACTCATGGGTATGCCGTAGTAATAATGTTCAAGACTTAAATGAGGATGATAGTGCTGCACCATCAGCAAACTGCGTGGGCAAATGAACTTTCAAGCTGCTGAATACAAGAATACACTTTCAACTTTAGCCGCTCTATTACAGCGATCCAAGTGTGCAAAATAAATGCAAGAGAACAATGTGCTCTATAGATATTCCAGTGTGATATCTGTAATGTGACTTCTTATGAGTTTGCTTATGATGTAGATGACCCTATATATTTCTTAAACTTTATGGATTTGAACATTTTATCCAATGTCAGGGACTTGTTCCTTCCTTGTCAGCAAGCATTGTATCCAACAATAACAGACAAAACTCGTAATAATTCACTTACTTATAATGAATTCCTCTCAAGATTAATAGTCAGTAGGCACAATATGTAGGTTTATAGTATATAACTTAGTATGGCAAGCAGGTTAAAATATAAATATAGTATAAAGTATAAACCACCTACCCTGTTTTGTTCAAGTCCATCTCAGCATCATATCGAATCGTCGTGTTAAATCAAATTAGCATAACGGAACACGCCAAAAATGTGTTTTTTTCTGGCTCACTCATAACGGCTTTCTTAACGTCTCAAATGACAATGGTGATCGCAAACAATGTTGTCATATATTTTTCCATGATGAGATATATTTCCTTATCTGATCATAAGACAGGAAGAAACTAGAAAAAATGGAACTTGTGCTGGTAAGCCTGTTCTTGTGCTATTCAGTAAGCGACAATGAAAAAAACATGAAAATGTAGCGGTTTGATGGAAGGAGCGTATATATAAATGTGAGCAGATTCTACCCAGTCATTATCAGTTACACATCTTTCGCTTTATCCCAAAGTTCTTTCCACAATATTCTTCAACATTTTTTATTTGTGTTTCTACACAAACCACCGAAAACTAACAATGAAGGCTGTAAGTTATGAATATGAAAATCAAAATTTTGTCGAGTTTTACACTTGTGTGAAAACGAAGAGCAGGATTATAAACTATTGTGTTGTGCATTTCTTGTTTTAGGTCTTTGTTCTTTTCGCACTCGTCGCTGTGGCTGCTGCCGAGCCTGGTCTTTTGGCTGCCCCAGCCTTGGCCGTCGCTCCAGCACCTGCTTTTGTCGCTGCCCCAGCACCAGTCCTTCACGCTGCACCAATTGCAGTTCCAGCTGCTGTCAGCTCATCCTACAAGATCCGTGCTCCCGTAAGTGCCTTTACGGTTACAGGATACTAGATAAAAACCCTACATTTGAAATCTTACGTATCTTACAAAAATTATTATTTTTATTTTTCAGGCTGCTAAGGTTCTTGCAGCTCCTGTAAGTATATAACAAAAATTTATAAACTTCTATATTAATCATACCATAGCATCTTTAAAACCTAGAGAGAAACAAACATGATTTTCAGTCATTTTAATTTTTGTTATTATAACAGGCCTATGTTGCTGCCCCAGCCGTTGCATCCCCAGTTCTTCTTCACTAAAAGAATTTAATTTAATACTTATTTCATACTTATCAGTACCTGATCAGTTCGTTTATTTAATTTTAAAACTTTTTTGAACATGACGTTTCTACTTGTCGTTTTCTAAATTATTTAAATATGATGATAATTAATAAAAAAATAAAGTCTGATTATACCTAAAACAAAACACGTAAAAGCATTTCTACTTTAAGCATTTAAATGCATTAGAAATGCTTTAGCCTGGTTAATTGAAACACTACTAACCGGTACACATATAACCATACTTATCAATCATTATCATCACTATTACCCATGGGTTGGTATATAGAAAAAAACGGTCATCGTGATATGAATATTAGCCATGCTCAAGTTATGATAAATCAAAATAATAACAATCACACATTCTGAAAGGTAAGACCTCAGCCACTCTCAAGTTCATTTTCATATGTACCAAAAAAGCATAATTTATTTCTTGTTTGTTTTGTGGTATTAATTGTACTGTGATATCAAATACACTCCATTTGTAAAATTTTAAACATATAATTCCATAATTAGACTGGGTACAAGTTTTTACAGTTTTAAAGAGCATCAGTTTTGCGTTCGTGCGAGAGACTAGTATAACTGAACATATTAACCAACTTATACTCCTAAATGACACATCTGTTATCTATAACTATTATTTAAAAATCAATATACAATTGTGCAGATCTTTTGATTTCAAAATTCTGTGCGTTAACTGATTATGAAACTTTTGCGTTTGTTTGAACATCTTTCAACATTTTGCTTCTCTCTATTTTCGACCTGTAGAGGTATAGAATTCAATTTTGTCTACTTTTGGGGGAATACTCAGTTCGTTTTTATGTTCTACATCGTTATTACCGACGGCAACAGTCGATGGAGGCGGTTTTCATTTTCCTGGATTTAACCATGGTACCCTATAATCATGCAAAATATGTTATATTGCATTGTATTAAATAGAAGATCTAAATTGTCATTTTAATCGCACCGTAATGTCCATAACCACCGTGGTGTCCATGGTGTCCGTGGTGTCCATGCCCGTGTCCGTGTCCGTGCCCATGGCCGTGACCTAATGAAGGTATTAATGATTCATTTTACCCCATATTTAAGTTTTCGATTTTATCTTACCATATCCGTGTCCATGACCGTGCCCATGGCCTAAAGAAAAAAGTTCAAACAATTCAATTATAAAAGTAACTCAATTTTGAACTTTATAAGTACAAAATGCTCTCACGTACCATATCCGCCATAACCGTGTCCATGCCCATGACCTGTTTCGAATTTTAAATTCACTTAAAAATCGTTATACCAGTTACTCTCGTCGTATTATAAATTTATAATACAATTTGTAATTATTTTTTGCAAAAATGTTATTTTGGTTTATACAAAAATGATTAACAGATCTGATTAGTAGTTTTCTAACGTTGTGTTATGTTGTATGTAATTACAATAATTGTGCATTTCGGGTAACGGGTTTCTGGAACTACAGTTTGTCTGTACACTTTGTTAGTTATTTCTCTTTACAAAAAAATTGTTTGTGTTAGGACCAAAAGTGGCACTACTGTTGTATCAAATAGATGCATACCATAATGTCTTCGAGACCACCCGTGTCCATAGCCTAAGTATCGGAATCGGAATGGAATAGTGACGGATCGGAGTAATCGATTTGTTGATATATTTATATGCAATAAAGATTATACGAATGATCGTTTTTGAAAGTTGAAAGAAATAAAATAATATCAAAGTGAAAACTTGAGATTCAAAAGTTAACATAATATAACTCAATGAATTCCTGATGTTTGTGTTCTCTGATGATCTACTGTAACTTACCATGACTGTGTTTGTGTCCTAAAATTTAAAAAATCATGTAAAACAATATTGTGTGTGCCTGTAAATCCATGACCATTTCTCATAATATTATGATTTATTGGTAGTTTCGGTAGAACAGAAATTTTACATACCACCGTGACCATGTCCATGCCCGCCGTGGCCGTGGTGTCCATACCCGCCGTGGCCGTGGTGTCCATACCCGCCGTGGCCGTGGTGTCCATACCCGCCGTGGCCGTGGCCGTGGTGTCCATACCCTAAAAAGTGACGGATTTGTTTGTAAAAAAATGTTTCAATGATCAACGTAAAATGAAATGCATATAGCACGTTTCAGCATTTCCCATACCGTAATAGTATCCGGCATTAGCAAACTGAACCACCATTATTACCACAAAGGCAATAGCTAGGATAACTCGGAGGCCTAGTTTTCCGTCCATTCTGATGATGATTGATGCAGCGTTTGTGTGAAGTAAAATTTCGGATGTTTTTGAATGTTTGAGGTAGAAACACAGTTCTTTTAAATTGTTGCACCTATAACACACCTCCTCCTGCTCAAAATTGATTGTGGCTTATCAGAAGAACTTCTCGCAGCCATTTATATACTCTTTGTTTCGTCGTATCACCAACTTAACTAGACTATACCCTTCCGTCCGCCGATTCAAGAATTGAGACATAACCTGGCACACACATATACGTACACTATCATCATAATATAATAAACGTAGTCATTATGTTTTAAAATACAAACTGATATACAATGTTGTCATGTTTTGTTCAGCCGGTTATTAAATAGTAGGTAACATTCTTCATCATAACTTTACCACCTCCACCACACATTCATTTTTATGATTACGATAATCCAACCAACATAGCATAGCCCTATATTTTTATTAGTTACACAGCGCAACACATTTAAAAAAGAAAAAGCATCTTAATGCGTAATCATCTAACCAATTCTACCAGCTTACTACTTACTTTTTCTTGTTGGTATTAAAGAACAGTGAGTTAGGTAACATCAACAGCAAGGGCATATAGGGTAAATTGGTGAATACCTATAAATAATAATTATGTAAAGCAAATAAATATGGATGTACAATAAAAGGAGAATAAATGATAAAAGTCGCTCTCTCAGTTTCTTTTAGAAAATTGTATATATTTGTTCGTCGACTGTTAATCAGTGTCGAATGAGTGTATTATTCGCCGCCTTCACTACGTCATATATCGTGAATCAGGTAAAAGTTATTGTAATAATGCATAAAATCTGTGCAGTTCATTGTTTCCACGAATAAGCATTGCATGCACAATATATTATCTGTATTCTGTATGCTTTTACTTATGTAGACTTAACTAACTACAGATATAAGCCAAACGAATAGACATCCATACATTTATCTGGCATGCCCACGGTGGTGACGCCACACCATGCTTATCGTCGTCGTCATCATCAACACGACCAAACTGACAATGAAACAAATATAATACTGATTATTTGCTAGAGTTTGCCCAGGCCTATCATGGTAGGTACGGTTGTATGTGCTTAAGCCGAAATGACAACGAGCTTCGCGGTAAACGTATGAGCTCGATATCGACCAGCAGCATAAGTCAACGACAGGATATCACACCTACAATACCTATATAAAATCATGTAAAAATGAAAAAAACAAGTTTTTCATGTTTCTCTCAATTATTCACGAACTAGAAACTGTTTAAGTATTGAGTTTTTGAATTTCGATGAGTTGGGAAATCCTTTGTTGACGCACTTGCTGGTCGTGCATAACACGTAGAAGTTGACCATTTCTGATTACGGATTTAACCAGTATATTTCCTCTTAGTTCTATTGTCACCAGAGAACCTCATTGCTACCCTTGCATTGTTGAAAGCACATTAATGAGCGTTAAAGTAAAATCATTATTATTACACCATGATCTCACCTTCTAAATCCAAAGTCACCAGTGAAGTTTGTGGATTGATGCAATGTGCTTATTGAATGTCTGAAACATGGTAGCCTTTGGTGTGGTCGCGGTGGTATTTAAAGGTACTTAAACGGAGGTACATGCTTTATACATCAACATTTTAAAAAATTCTCAGATTTTGAAATGCTGACCTCTGTAATTGCAGGCATTCGTAATCTTGCTGATTGTGATTTTAGCACAGGCACGGAGGAGTACAAAATTAGGAGTTTGTAGTTTAGTTGTCGATATAGCCAAACGAGTTGTTGTGAATGGTAAATACTTACCACCACACTTTTAAACACAGAAACGCTTGGTTTGGTTTTGAATTTTTGATGTTACCAATTACCAAAAACCAACACAATTGCATTGCAATTATTGCAGCAAAAATGTAGTGCATTTTTGCATAATCCGTGACGCAAAAATATTTGATAATAAGACACGGTAAAAGCAAAAAACAGAATGGCAACAATCCACAATGAGTCATTGTCAGCTAGTTAGGGTACAAAACATGGTGATAAGCTTGCTGACAAACCATGTCACAAATATATGCAACTCGTAATTGTTCACTGACACATTCTTCCAAATTATTCGTGCAAGACTTGCTTTTTATTCATTATTTTATGTTATTCTAGATTTCATAGAACTATAATTTTTATTGGGCTGAAATTTTACGCATAGCACAAACTCAAAGGTGAATATTATGCTTTTTAAAATTTAACCGAGTTCATTCTTTTTAAATAAAGTAAGTTGACATGAATGGTTGCAAATGAAAATTGTACGTGGGTGACTTCCTTCTTGCTGTTGCGATATTTACTGAAGAAATCTTTGATAAGATGCCTCAATTCACAAACGCAAGTCCATCCACCAATTTAACCTCATCCATCACACATGTGAAATGGAAATTTTAATGCTTATTAAAACTAAGTAAGCACACTCCTATGCAATATATACATAGGAAAGTAGTTAGCTGAGGTCGGTTGAAGTTGCTTTTAAATACGAATTAGTCGTTTTTTTTTCATTTTTTGCGAAACACAAAAAGCAAATTCTGATTTTTTAGGTTTTCAAATATGATAAGCAACAACATTGGTGTGATATGATATTATGTGTGATATGTCAAAGCTGACGCATATGTAGTTAGGCCATTTTAATTTTTTAACATATGACGAGGATTCAGTTTATCTTTCTCTTGAAAGGCAATGATAATTTGTGCTACTTCAGATAATTTCCTATTAAAATTTTCAATACGTGATCATTTGTTTATTCTATGGAGTCGGCAAATATAAAAAAGTCACATTTGGCTAAAATGACTTTTTATAACTTTGTAATGATTTGATATCACTTTCCATCCATTTTCTTTCCAAATTCAGCTACGGGTAAAATAAATGTATGCACCATCACATTATATTGGCATATATGTATGTACATTGTTATATGTACAGCAGCAGTAACCAATCTCATCTATATCTTTGATTGATTGGTTTAATTGCAATGTAATACAATGCAATGCTAAAAAACAATTTAAACATTGACTACTATAAATGTCTGATTCTTGGTCTGATGAAATAATAATTTTCATTTAATTTTATTATTATTTACATATATATTCATTTGATATCTATTAAATTAAAGTACGAGGGTGTTTTCAAAAGTCTTGCACCGAACGGAAATGCAAATTACTCCTACCTATTTAAACGAATCGACGTGCTATTTCATGTCAACATTATCTACATGTGTGTTG